>JBBYHL010034921.1:0-10149 GCA_038381835.1 Adansonia madagascariensis
GGAAAATGGTGAAAAGAAAAGCTTTTCTTACAAAACTAAAGCATCGCAACCGTGTATCCTAATGAAAATAACATGTTTATAGTGCCCAATCACAAAAAGAGTAATGATTATCATGAGAATCCAATTTTGTCTCATTTGCTGGATGAACTTTGATTCTAAGGAAAATGATGGAAATAAAAGCTTTTCTTGCAAAACCAAAGCATAAAAATCATGTTTCCAATCAAGGAGAATGTGTTAATAGTGCCCAATCATAAAAAGAATGGAGATTATCATGAGAATCCAAGTTTGGCCCATTTGATGGATGAACTTTGTTTCTAAGGAAAATAGTGAAAATAAAATCTTTTCTTGCAAAACCAAAGCATCAAAACCATGTATCCCACAAAGAAAAATGTCTTTATTTTGCCCAATCACCAAAAGAAAGCATGAAAATTGTGTATCCAATTAAGGAAAATATGTTTATAGTGCCCAATCACAGAAAGAACGGAGATTATCTTGAGAATCAAAGTTTGTCCCGTTTGACAAGCAAACTTTGATTTTAAAGAAAATAGTGGAAATAAAATCTTTTCTTGCAAAACAAAAACATTAAAACCATGTATCCCAATGAGAAGAATATGTTTGTTATGCCCAATCATCAAAAGAATAAAGATTATTAGGTGAATCCAAGTTTGTCTCATTTGAAGGTTAAACTTTAATCTTAAGGAAAATGGTGGAAAGAAAAGCTTTTCTTGCAAAACCAAAGCATTAAAATCGTGTATCCCAATGAAAATAACAAGTTTATAGTACCCAATCACAAAAAAAACATAGATTATCACAAGAATCCAAGTTTGTCCCATTTGGTCGATAAACTTTGATTCTAAGGAAAATGGTGGAAATAAAAGCTTCTCTTGCAAAACCAAAGCATCAAAATTGTGTATCCCAATAAAAAGAACTTGTTTATAGTGCCCAATCACAAGAAGAATGGAGATTATCATGAGAATCCAATTTTCTCCCATTTGGTGGATAAACTTTGATTCTAAGGAAAATGATGGAAATAAAAGCTTTTCTTGCAAAACCAAAGCATCAAAATCATGAATGCAATCAAGGTGAATGTGTTTATAGTGCCCAATAATAAAAGGAATGGAGATTATCATAAGAATCCAAGTTTGTCCCATTTGATGGATAAACTTTGATTTTAAGGAAAATGATGGAAATAAAATATTTTTTTACAAAACCAAAGCATCAAAACCATGCATCCCAATGAGAAGAATGTCTTTATTTTGCCCAATCACCAAAAGAATGAAGATTATTACGTGAATCCAGGTTTGTCCCATTTGAGGAATAACCTTTGATTCTAAGGAAAATAGTGGAAAAAAAAGCTTTTCCTTTAAAACCAAAGCATCAAAATTATGTATACCAAAAAGAACATGTTTTAGTGCCCAAGCACAAAAAGAATGGAGATTATCCCAAGAATCCAAGTTCATCCCATTTGATGGATGAACTTTGATTTTAAGGAAAATGGTGGAAATAAAAGCTTTTCTTGTAAAACCAAAGCATTAAAACCATGTATCCTAATGAAAGGAACATGTTAATAGTGCCCAATCATGAAAGGAATAGAGATTATCACGAGAATCTAAGTTTATCCTATTTGATGGATAAACTTTGATTCTAAGGAAAATAATGAAAATAAAAGCTTTTCTTGCAAAACCAAAGCATCAAAACCACGCATCCCAATGTGAAAAATGTGTTTATTATGCTCAATCACTGTCGCAACGTGCCCTAGGGTAGATCCTCACAGATCTATAGGTTCATAAAACTTAAAATATTTTTCTAACTTGGGAATGTCTTCTTGACCGAGGCTTATCATTCGTGACATGATAAAAAAAAGAAAATATAGATTTTCGACATATGACATAATGAGAGGGACCATAAGATGAATCGCTCATCTTATTGGTCTCAGATGACCATCATGAAATCGCCAACGCTTGGAGTCGCCACTAATCATTTTAGGCTAGGCATGATCGAATGCCTATTGAAACCCATGTTTTGAGTTACAAAACTCAAAACATTGATCCTGTGGTCTATGTAGTACAAAGATTCATTATTTGGGATCAGAAGTTGGTTACGCATGATGAGGTATGAACCTCTTTGCGATGCTCGACATCGGTACCTTACTAGCTATATCTTATCTCAATTTTGATTCTTTTGATCTTCCCTCATCACTGTTTTAATATAATCCTCTTTTAATACATGAATCTTATAGAAATACAAATCTAGGTTTCGATGAAAAAGATTTAATCTCATATAAGCCTCGAAGAGATAGCGAATATAAATATTTTTAATAAAAATAACCTCTAGATTTTACTTTGAAAAATAGAATATTCCACTTTGAACACTGAAGAGATACCCATACAAAATATTACCTTTAGTTTTATTTGGAATGATTGGAAAACATGAACACAAATAATCATCATAAAGAAAACAAGTTAGTAAGGCAACAAAGGAAGTAACATAACATGAATCATTCAATGCAATGATTAAGAAAAGAGATGGACTATTAGAATTTATCTCGCAATTGGCATTAATTATCTTGGAATAGCCAAATAGATAATTTTTTAGTTGCCTCTGGGTCTATTAATTGAACGAGGTTTGTTTAACACATTCATGGAAGTCAAGAAAGGAGAAAAATTTAATTAAAGTTGAAAGATAGGGTTGGAGTATCCCCTTAAAAAGATAAGGTTAGAGTATCCTCGTGGATGAAAAATAATTTTGACCAAGAAAGATTTTTAAATATTGACAATTTTGAAAAGCAGGATTGGAGTATCCCCTCAGAAGTTCAAGGTTGGAGTATCCCCATGGATGACAAATCATTTTGACAAAAGAAGATTTTTCAATCTCGATAATTTTGAAAAATGGGATTAGAGTATCCCCTCAGAAGGTCGGGGTAGGAGTAACCCTAAAAGTGACACATTTAACATTCTTAGGCATGGCAATAACTTTCTAGATGTAAATTACCTATGTCTCTTGTGAGTAACCTTCCACATTTGCATAGGGAAATACATCCAACAGATCGAACCTGTTCCATCAAACCTATGATGGGTCTAGGATCGGTGTCCCTCGACTGTCCTTACCAGATGGAGAGCAATTTGGATACCTATTAGGCATCAACTTAAACCTCATATAATGAGCCCTAAGAGCTAAACCATGTCAAACCATATGGGAACACTACTAGAATACCCAGAGAATAGGGTCACTCGGGGAAACATGCCTAACCTTTACTCTTAATTACCATAATTATGTAGGTGACAATGAGTATACAATTGTCACCCACATTTGCATTTTTACCATTTATCAAGGCATACTGTCGTGCCGTCCAAATGATGGCTAACTTTTGTATAAATAAGTGCTGGTGAACAAAAACCATCATTCACAATGTCTTATACTGTAAGCTGTTATGCTGTCCTAGTCATGGCTTAACGCGCATCCACACTAGTGGTGATTAACGAATATTACTACTAGCCGATTATTTTTCCATCAAAATAAGATATTGCATCACCTCATGAAGGGCAGATTGTATCCTAGCATGTTGAAATGCTGGCCGTTTCTCGTCTTACAACCTTGGTTTAGACATGTTATGATTTTTTGGTTTTGATGTTCTTAAATTCTTTATTTCTTTACATTTGTCTCCTATATGTTCCACTAACTTATTTTCCCTTTGTTTGTGTTTTGGTGCATGCATCATTTCATCATAACCATCATGTCTATCATCATTTTAGGACAATTGTTCTGATTTGGTGTTCAACAAGGGGCATCATTTATGGAGCAACAGCTTATCTCAACTATCGAGTCCTTCGAAAGCATCAGAACATGGTCAGAAGGTCACCAACGTCAAGATGAAGACATTCTAAAGCCTAACTATGTCTCAAAAATGCACAAAAAGGTCAAGATCGATTTTCATCAGAATGATTGTTAGGAACTGAAGCACATTTGGGATAATTGGGACAGCAACACAAAAAAAGCCTTCACTAAAAAGTATGAAAATATAGCTCTCTTACTTCAAGTTCAGTTGGATGATGGCTTGTTGCGACAGTAGCACAGTTCTGGAATCTAGCCCACTAATGTTTCACCTTTGACCAACAAGATTTAGTCCCCACCGTTGATGAGTACACAACATTGCTTAATATAGAAAGGGTCGAGTTAGACCGGATTTACTACAAGGCGTTAATGCCTCCTCCATTCAAGAAAAGGTGGAGGCAAATTCTTGGATTCATAGAAGCATGGGTTGACAGTTATGTCAAAGTAAAAGGAAGTAATGAATGCATCTCTTAGGCCAGCTTGAAAGAGGCAATGGTAAATCTCTTTTATCGAAAGAAAGCTCAAGATGTCCAGGCTTTGGCAATCTACAGGCTCATTATCTTCCAGAAGACTTTAGATTATGTAGAGGCAACAATCACAGATTTTTTTCTCGCTTATGTTACAACATCAACCCCGGTTTCACCATCATCACCGAAACCATCTGCGCCCTCAGCTTTTATAAAAGAACAGGAACATGAGGATTTATCGGGGCACCCCATTGCTCCAGATATGGCTCTTAGGTCATCTTTATGTTAGGAAAGAAAGAGTCAAGCAAAATTTCTTCTTCAAGATTTGTCTTTTTTTGATAGCATTAGATGAAGAATGTCATCAAGATAAGATAGAAAAGACATTAGGTCAAGGAATTATGAAATCTCAAGAAGGAAGAAATCACATGGAGAGCTCCATGGGTGTTCCTTTAGTCAACTATGTATAGATGTGGAGACTACACTTGTGTATCGCTCCTGGGATTATAGGGAAATACCAGTTATGCTCCTTTATTAGTATTGCATCAGTTCTAGTGCCAGCAATTCATCCCATTCATCGAAGACTTAGGACATTAGGATTTTGAATACAGAAAGCCTAATTATAAAGCAAAAGTTTAATTAGCTTTCTAAGCCTAGAAGAAGGTCTATTATATGGAAACATACTGAAAGGAAGCCCCACCACACTTGGATACGAAGAATGGAGACTCTGCCATATCAATGATCCATTACCACCACCCAACTCTAGATACTGGAAATCCCAACAGAGGAATCGCCTTCTGAGATTGAGCTACTTAAGAGGGAGTTCGAGCAAGAAAAGGCATCCTTTGCCATAAAAATCTCTCGACTTAAGGACGAAAAGGGCCAGCTAGATATAGATATCTATTTTAGGAGCGGTAAAATGGATCAAAGCATTACAGAAAGGGACAGCTTCAAGGATGACCTCGAATGCCTAACCAAGGATTATGTAACACTTTTAAAAGCTAATAAGTCCTATAGGTAAGACATCAATCAAATAGGAAGCGTAAGTTGCCAACCTCAATCATGAGTTAAATCGACAAAAGGAGAAAGTCAGAATTAGTAAAGAAAAATTCATGAGGGCACGTGCTCTTGCTTCCACCTACAAACGAAGGAATCAAAAACTTAAGGCCCAAATTCAAGATGCGAGAGTCGGCAGGGTTAAAAATAAAGCCCTCACTCACAGAATCCAGGAGTTAGAACAATCTCTCCAAGATCATGAAGGTCATATCAATCAACTAACAAGGGCTTCCGCGCAACGCGAACTAGATTGGCAAGCAACAATCGACCGAGCATAGCTGAACTACCAAGAACAACATCAGCACCTCACTGAACAAGTTCAGATGGCTCTACGAGAGACAGATGACATGATTAAAGCAACTCGATCCATAAGATGAGACATTGTACCTGTTGGAGATCGTGAGTAATGACTTTTACATTTTCTTCATGTGTGATTACACAATGTAATCACGTTAGATAGTTTCAGATGTAATCATGTCGTAAAAGAAAAACACTTTTGTGACTCTATCAATGATGTTATTGGCGAAGCTGTTCTAAGAATCAATTGTCTCAAATGTATATGCACATTTAATTTCACCATTTTTCATTACACTTGCATCAATCATTCATTATCTTAACTCATCATTGCATCATAAAGGCCCATTAATAAACACATTTTTAAATAAAAATCTAATACAGGAATTGGGCCGTAAAAGTGTAAGGGATTCCGAGATCAATCAAGAACATGAAACCTTACATCATGCACTGCTATAACACACGATGTCGTAAGCAAATCATGAAGAGTGACCATGACGCTCGTATTAAGTGACTTGAGCTAATGGTTAAGAAACCACAGGACCGGATGCTTCATCAGTAATATGAAATGGAAAATCAAATCGCAAAACTTATAGAACTAATGACCGCCTCTATAAAAGGAAAAAGGCAAGCTAGCACTGCTGAAATAAGGAATGATCCTCCTAAAGCTGAAAGTCCCCATGCCAATATCCAAGACCTGCACAAGGGGAAACTAGACAAGAACAACAGCCTGCTTCTAAACTTGTCACTTAGGCTCTGCCAATCATCTACCTTAATCCCATTGTGGTAGATCAATTCATTCCTAACACTCAAGGGGTGAATGCAAGAGTCTCATCGATAGATCCGATAGCCTTTAACCAGGAAGAACTATAGAAAATAAAAGGTCAAAAGTCCATCATGACTACAGAAGAAGTGAACAAATTCCAACTATTAGAAAAATGCCTTCAAGCTATTGAGGGGAGTGATAAGTTCAGAGCTCTTGACGTGTAATCGCTGTCTTTGGTGTCCAACCTAATCATTCCCCCGAACTTCAAAGTCTCAGAGTTTGAAAAGTTTAATGGAACCACTGACCCTTCTATCCATGTCTGAATGTACCAATGAAAGATGATCGGGTACGAGAAAGATGAAAAGCTCCTCATCCATTGCTTCTAGCACAGCCTTATTAGGGTAGCAACTTGATGGTATATCGAGCTAGACAATGTAAAAATCTAATCATGGGCCGACTTGGCTAAGGCCATTCTAAATCAGTACCAGCACGTGTCAAATTGGGCATCGAATTGACTTTTTCTAATGAGTTTCAAGAAAAGATCCATTTAAAGTTTTAGGCAATACTCCCAAAAGTGGAGAGAGGAAGCAGCCTTAGTCCAGCCTTCCCTTACAGAAAAAGAGATGACAATCACTTTCATTCACACCTTACGTGCTCCTTATTACAAGAAGCTTGTAGGAAATGCCACCAAAAAATTTGTAGACCTAGTCCTCTCTGGAGAAATGATTGATGCAGCCATTAAGAGTGGTAGAATGTTAGCTGGGGAAACATCTGGATTAAGCAAAAAGCCTATTGCCAGTAAAAAAAAGGAAGGAGAAGCTAATGCCATAAGTTATGCTAGCTCATCTCAGCAAAAACGGTGTCAAATACCCAACCCTCATTACCCAAGTATGCTATATTCTCGCCCTATCACCATACCTCCTTAGCCAATTAATGCCATAACCTATAAACCATCATTTGCAATCCCATCCAACCCAACATAAAGCTACCCTTCATAAGTTCACCAATGTACTAATCGAGCAACCAATAATGCACCTGGCAATCGAGGTGCAAATCAACAAAGACAACATTTTGATCCTATCCTTATGACTTATAAAGAGCTCTACCAGACCTTGCTCTAAAATCATTTAGTGGCCCCAATCTATGTCCCAAAAAGTAAGCCACCATACCCATAATGGTACAACCCTAACACCCACTGTGAATACCATGTTGGGGCAGTAGAGCATGACATTGAGAACACATATCTTTCAAATGAAATGTGCAAAATCTAATTAACTCAAAAGTCTTGCAGTTTGGGATGAACCAGGGACAAAATGTTGTCACCAGTCCTTTGCCAAACCACACTAAGCCAGCTGCAAACATATCGACATTGAACAAATATGAAGTAAAGGCAAGCATAAATGATGTAAGGATGCTAATGTTCTTGGTCTGGCAAGCATTGATTTAGTTCAAGTTGCTCAACGCAATAGAAAAATTGGAAGACAATCGCGACAACTTTTGCGACTTCCACACAGTTATAGGTTATACCTGACAAACATGTAAGGAGTTTAGGTCCATAGTTCAAAGAATGATGAATGAATGCCAGATAGAATTCTATCATAAAATCACACCTGCTGCTAAATATATCAATATGATAGGAGATGAAACCATGCAGCCACCTTAAGGGAAAAGCCGACCCCTCATTCTTTAGGCAAGTCAAGTCTCAAGGTTAGTTTTTTAACACTTACACCAAAGTTAGTTGTGGAAATACCTAAACCATTCCTGTATAAGAGCAACAAAGTTATCCCATGGAAATATAAGAATTAGATGTGATGATCGGAGAACTAGCTCCCTTAATTGCTATAATAGAACTGTCAGGAGTTGGTCACCTAACCCATAGCGGTAGGTTTTATGCTCTACCAACTCAAGAAAAACAAAAGTTTGATGCATCTCCAAGCACCAGTACCACTCAGGCCCAAGTAAAGAATTTTGAGCTTGAGAAAATCAAAGAAGCAGTAAGTGAAAGAGAAGCGATGAATTTTCTCAAGTTCATCAAGCACAGTGAATACTGCATTGTAGACCAGTTAAGCAAACAACTCGCAAAGGATTTTGTGCTATCTCTGCTTCTTAATTTAGAGAATGTATTACTGAAGGTGCTAAATGTAGCATATGTGCCCATAGACGTCCCCATGGACAAGTTGGATTAGCTAATGAACAACATCATGGCTGATAATTATGTCCCCTTCACTAATGATAAGATCCCACTCGGAGGCAAGGGCGGTTATAAAGCTCTGTATATCATTACCCATTGCAAGGGATATATTTTGCCCAAAGTACTCATAGACAATGGGTCAGCCCTTAATGTTATGCCTATGACTACATTAAGCGAACTCCCTATCAATCAATCCAACATCAAGAGTAGCCATACCATAGTTCGAGCTTTTGATGGAACATGTCATGGAGTAATTAGAAATATCACAATCCAGCTTCAGATAGGCTCATGTACATATAAAGTTGACTTCCAAGTTATGGATATTAATCCTTCTTACAATTACCTATTATGAAAGCCGTGGATACACTCTGCTAGAGTCATCCCATCCTTTCACCATCAGAAGCTCAAATTTGTGATAGATGACAAAGTAGTCACCATTGAAGCTGAAGAAGAAATGATCGCCACTACTTTCACTGAGAATATCTACATAGAGCCTAATAAAGATGCACTAGAGTCATCCTTTTAATATCTTCGAGTTGGTTAATGCAACATTTGTTGGAGACAGATTGCCAATAGTTGAACCCCACCTATCAAAGAGTACCCACTCGAGTTTAAAAATGACCATTGGTAAAGGTTCTTGTGCTGGAAAAGGGCTTAGCAAGAATTTGCAAGGGCTGGCCCAAGACTTATAGGTCACCACTCAAGCCAACAAAAGAAACTTAGGATTCAAGTCCAATGCGCACTCAAGAAAGTAGTAAGGAAAGAGGATCTGCAACCAGAAGATGGCTCGATCATTAGGTCGAGAGTGGGAATCGAAGCTGACAATGTACCCGTTTCCCCATGAGATATTTCATTCAGGAGGATGAATTGATCCAAGCCAACCAGAAGAGCAAAAGGCTAAAAATGTCTCGATCATCCTAAATAAAGCACTTAACAACCTTTATCTCTAAGATACCGAGCCATAAAATTTATGTCCTTCCACTAAGACCTGATTTTAAGGAAAATGGTGGAAAAAAAGCTTTTCTTGCAAAATGAAAGCATCAAAATCGTGCATCCCATTAAGAAGAATGTGTTTATCATGCTTAATTAACTAAAGAATGGAGATTATTATAAGAATCCAGGTTTGTCCAATTTGAGGGACAAACTTTAATTCTAAGTAAAATGGTGGAAAGAAAAGCTTTTCTTACAAAACCAAAGCATCAAAACCGTGTGTCCCAATGAAATGAACATGTTTATGTGCCCAATCACAAAAAGAATGGAGATTATCATGAGAATGCAAGTTTATCCCATTTGGTCGATGAACTTTGATTCTAAGGAGAATGGTGGAAATAAAAGGCTTTCTTGCAAAATGAAAGCATCAAAATCGTGCATCCTAATAAGAATAATGTGTTTATTGTGTTTAATCACCAAAAGAATGAAGGCTATTACAAGAATCAAAGTTTAGCCAATTTGAGGGATAGACTTTAATTTTAAGAAAAATGGCAAAAGGAAAAGCTTTTCTTACAAAACCAAAGCATCAAAACCATGTATCCAAATGAAAAGAACAT
>JBBYHL010034932.1:0-10148 GCA_038381835.1 Adansonia madagascariensis
CCTACTAGACATATCTTAGCCTAAGCTTGTGATTTTTATTTTTTGGTATTTAAACGTAATACCTTAAAAATGTTCTTCCAGCCCTAATCGCTTGGTGAATCATATGACTTTTTAAAAAAATAGAAAAAAGATTTCTGAATGCTTGTTTTTAAAAGGATATTCTTGAATTAAAAATATTCTCAAAGTCTAAGCCATTCGTATGGTGAAAGACCGAACAAACACTTTAACAAGGGATATTGCCTTATTTCAAATAACAATGGAGTTAAGTGTTTAATCATTGAAAATAACCATTAAATCATAAAAATATAAAACAATAAAATTCAAATAATCATTAATATGACAATCAACTCGTTAAATAGACAAAATAAATAAATTGAGACATCAATGACATGTACCTCAACATTCCAAGAATTCCTAAAAATGACCAAATGGAGTTCGAGACAAGCTTAGATCAAAATGTGGTTTGAGGCATAAGATTTTTAGTATAAGGCTGACAAGGTCTAAAAAATGGGAGATAGAAAAATAATTTTTTAAGAAATTTCAAAAAAGGGATTGAAAGACAAAATAATTAAGAATTAGTTGAAATTTGATTATTTATTGGAAAAAAAGATATTTTTTAAAAATATTTGGGAAAAGGGAAAATTGAAAATTAGAAGGGACATTTAAAATTTTTTTTACTTGATTTAATTTTGGAAAGATTATGAGCCTTATAGTTAGCCTTGGAAGACCTATGACTTGCATTCCCATACCTTTTACTTTTCCTAAAACGATGCAAATGATGTTTATTCCGAGGTATTCGAACTTGAGATGAAAATTATAAAAGATGCATTATCCTAAAAGAAAGGGCAGCCTGCGCATGTTGACTTCTTGAGTTTATTTCGGACTCAATCAACCTCCAATCAAGGTGAATGATACATTGCTGAAAAGGTAACTCGATAAAGTTTCATCTAAAAATAGTATTAAGATACCTAAAAATTCATTTTAGGAGTGAAAATATTTCTACAACCAGGTTTAGTAGTAAGATACAAGGGATTTGCATAGGAAACAGTAAAAAATTCACCACAGACTCAATTAGACCAAGATGGTTATGTACGATACATTGCTAGAAAGATAATTCAATGAATTTTAAAATAAATTTTTAAAAATTCAATAAAAATCATTTAGTAGGCCAAAAATGAGACATCATTTTGCTAGTCATTGAATTCAAAGGATGAAGAAAAATTCATAACTCATTTAAACAAACTTGGAAAGTTGCATACCATAGCTAATTAGAAAGATACTAAAAGTAATGTAATGGAAAAAACCTAAAATTTTTAAAAAAATTATTTGGGGGATGGAAATATTTTTTATAACCTAACAAATTGCTGTTAATAGTGGCTAAAACAGGGAATTAATACACTTTCGCTTTTATAGGTGCATACGATGTCTCCTCATAAGACCCTTGGGGTCAATCTTTTGTTCATTCAAATGTCTATATGTATGGTTCTAAATTGACAGTTAATGACCTAAGAATAATGCTTCGAGGCCCCCTAAAGCCTCATACTAAAAGAGGCTAACAAGGTTAGAAATTTGAAAACTAGCATTCAAATGTCATTTCCTTGATGGTATTGTGCATGCAAGGCTTCATGTATTTTTTTCCTAAATAAAGAGGCCTCTATATGCCTTCTTTATGACTTTAGATGATGAATTATCTTGAGTTTAATTTTTCACAGTCCCTAGTATAACTTGAATCGCTTAGATGGTAACGTGCATGACATGAAAGGAAAATGTATTTCCTTTGGGTTATCCCTTGATCGAGATTTGATTAGGCATGATGAGATTATGATAAGGGGAATGACCATTAGATGAATTGCTCATCCAACTGGTCTTGGATAGCCACCACAAAGTGCCAAAGGCTTGGAGTCGCTGCTAATCATTTGGGCTAGACATGATTGGATACCTGTTGAAAATGATACTCTGAGTTACAAAACTCGAAACATTGATTACAAGGTCTAGAGGTCCAAAGATTCATCAATTGGGTTTGAAAGTTGGTTATGCGTGGGGAAGAATTAGCATCCCCATGATGCTCGAAATCGATACTTACTAGCCATGTCTTACATTAATTTTAGTTTCCTCATTTTGACTTATCATTATTTAATATAATCCTCTTTTAATGCATGAATTTTGTGTAAAAATTGTAAAGACGGGTTTTAAAGAAAATTTAAATCTCATATGTGCCCCGGAGATATAGGGAATAATAGGGATATTTTGACAAAAATGATTTTTGGATTCAATTTTAAAAATTGAATATTCTATGTCAAGCACTAGAGAGACACCGACAAGGAACAGTGCCTTGGCATTTATGAAAACAATTTGAAAATATGACGACAAAAAAGACACCATAAAAGGGAAACATGTTAGTAAGGCCAAAATGAATATAATAATATTGCATGAAAAATAAACACATAAAAGCATAAAAAGAAAGAACGGTCAGAATGTATCTTATAATTATCTTTGATTATTGAGGAATAATCAAAATGATAATTTTCAGGCACGTTTGGACTCGGTGGTCACTTAAGGCATGAAAAGGAAGGTTTCGATTAAAAGGCCTAGAGAAGTTTGGGAGAAAGAAAATTAAAATTTATGAGTGAAAAGTGAAGTTGGAGTATCCTTTCAGAAGTTGGAATTGGAGTACCCTTGATGATAAAAATTTTAGTGATTTTGAAACTTGAATAAAGTTTGTAAAAGTGGGGTTGCAGTATTTCTTTGGAAGGTGGGCTTCAAGTATCCCTAAATACAAAAATTTTAGTAATTTTAGAGAAAAGGAATATTCTTTAATAAAAATATATATTTTAAAGTTAAAGTCAATAATTTAAATAAAAGATAAAATTAATTATTTTGGCCTTGATTTGAGCCTTATGGGACTCATTTTGTGACATTCAACTCCATGAAGAATTAATTGGGTGCATTTCGAGGCATTTGAATGCCTTGAAAAAGTGGTTCTAGAGAATTTATCTAATTCTTAAGTTTAAAAATAAGGGATAGCATCTTGCTATTGTCGTTCCCAAATTTACTCCAGGTTTATCTGAAGGATTCATAGGGTAAATGTGGTGCTATTGCAAAGGTAACTCGATAAAGATTAACATAAAAAATCCTAAAATAAAAAAAAATCATTTTTTAGGTGGAAGTAATTTTTGAAGTTAAGTTTGCATCAGCACTGGCATCATATGTAGGGGAAAGAATGTAATGAACTTCAAAAAATCACCCAAACTCATTTGGAATTATGAAATTGCAAACGATAACTATTTCGAAAAAAGAATTTCATAAATTTTTTAGAAAAATACTTTAAAAATTAGGAAAATCATCTAGTGGGACAAAATGGCCTAAACAGATTGTAAATTGCTGATTCTAGGGGTTCTGGACAGTAAGGTTCTAAAAATCATAACTCCCTTATCCGAGATGATCCAAGAGAAAACGAGACACGTTGGTAAGGTTATTAAAAGCTTTTTTGTGGGAAAAATATAAAAAAAATATAGAAAAATGATTTAGAACCTGAAAATGGTTTGTCAAGTTATGACATAATGTTGACGGTCACTAAGATAAGCTCATGGCTTTCATGATAAGGCATATCAAAGTGATGAATATGATAATAATAGAAAATGAAATAAAAAAAGATAAAAATTATACCAAGAAGCTTTAATCCTTGCTTTAGCCTTTGAGCAGAACACTAGTCAACTTTGAGCTCACTTTCTCCTTTTTCTTTGCTATTGATTAGCAAGAAATGGGTGGTCAAGAATGAGCTTAAGTGATAAACTAACAATGGAAGAGGGTTTTGAGAGGAAAGATGAGTGGAATAGAGGGTTTTAAAAGGGTATTTAGTGGTGGTTTAGGGGGACTATGGGAATAAAATTTTTTTGTTTTTTTATGGCTGAGGAATGTTTTTAAAGAGTGTAAGAATGAAAATTTCAGTGTTCCCTTTTTTACTGAGCCAATATTGCCTATAGAGCCATGTAAATAATGAAGTCAAAAGTGTAAAAAGTAAAGGTATTTTGGGGTTTTGGTGTATATATCTCATGTATAGACAAGGTACCATGCTCAACTGCCATTCAAATTCATTGATTTGCTTAGCAAAAACAAAGGACCAAGACCACTTTATGCAGTTGAGCAATGAAAAGATACTAAAGTGCCTTCTAACAAATTACATTATATCATGAAAATGTCCAATATTATGTCCAATGACAAGGCCTCTTACGAATTAAAATGATTTTGGTGCCAAACATATGGTTAAATTAAAATTTTGACCTAATGATGTGGAACCTGAAAAATGCCATGAACTAAGCAATTTTGCCTACATGTATCGATACATTGCATGGTGTATCGACACATCTGGGCAAAAAATTTAAAAGATATGGATATAATTAAGATTATATCGATACATTTTGTCTAAAGATCGAATTTAGCTACTGCCAAGCCTTGTGTCAATCATTTGATCAATGTATCGATGCATTAAGTAAATGTATCGATATAAGCCCCATTTGTACCGATACAAGTTATGGAATTTTGAATTTTGATGACATGGAGGCCTTATATTGATACACAAGACTATGTATCAATACATTTGACTCTTTGAACCTCTAACATAAGCTAAGATGATGGAGAACGATCCATGCTCATCTAAATGACTCTAATAGTGCCTCAACCAATGACCTTTGAATCCTTGAATGTTGGCCTGAACAAAATAGGGTGTCTACGGCTACCCCTCTTTGGTTATTACTGAGCATAAGGAACAGGGCAAAGACAAATAGATACTATTTTATCCAGGATAAAATGATGCCTTTTTGGTGCCTATAGAAAATGAAAAATAATTAATGTTTTGCCCTTGTGGGTCCAATC
Organism: Adansonia madagascariensis; assembly: GCA_038381835.1. Classification (NCBI taxonomy): domain Eukaryota; kingdom Viridiplantae; phylum Streptophyta; class Magnoliopsida; order Malvales; family Malvaceae; genus Adansonia; species Adansonia madagascariensis. The sequence goes on from JBBYHL010034932.1 coordinate 4,873, forward strand.
TATTGATGGTGATTTTGATAAAGTCAAAATGAGTTTTTTCGTAAGGTTTAACCTTCTTACTAAGCTTTTAGGTTTTCTAGGGTTTGACCCTCTAAATAAGTGCCAGCTCATGTAGACCTTGGACTCAACAGGTGCCCAGCTCTTCATGGATAGAATCGTTAAGTGTTTAGCTCTTTCTGAACATATTCAATTAGTGCTCAACTCTTTGTAGATAGACTCGATTGGTGCCTAGCTCTTTATGGACAAACTTAATAGGTGCCCAACACTTAGTGGATATACTTAATTGATGCCTAGTTTTTTTGTGGATAGACTCAACTAGTGCCTAGCTCTTTGTAGACAGACTCAATTGATGCTCAGCTCTTTGTGGACAGACTCAACTGGTGCCTAGCTCTTTTCGGACAAACTCAACTAATGCCCAGCTCTTTTCGGATAAACTCAACTAATGCCCAGCTATTTATGGACAAACTTAATTAGTGCCAAACTCTTCGTGGACTCGATTATTACCTAGCTTTTTATAGACAGACTCGATTTGTGCCTAACTCTTTATTTACAGACTCGATTGGTGCCTAACTCTTTGTGGACAAACTCGATAAGCATCCAGCTTTTTGTAAACTAAAGGGAATAACTGTCTAACTTTTTGCAAACTGTGATGATTTGAGTTTAAGATACTCTAACTAGATGGCTTCTCGATTTGCAAGCTTGTGAGGTTAGGAATTCTTACCTGAAGTTTTCTAGGGCTTTTTGAAAGCAAAATTATACTTAGGAGCTTTTTGCTAATTTAACTTTTTGGGTCGAGAGTTCTTACAAATTTTAAGTGTTGTATGAATGGTGCAAGAAAATGCAAATCCATGCATAAATGATAGCAGTATTATGATTTAGAAGCCTAATTCGATAATTTGTTGTAGCGTTTTGAGTCACTTACTCAGTCAAGAGTTCAATAGGGTACCCTTTTGTCCTAGGGTTTATCAATAGTGCTCTTGATGTCTAAGGCTCTGAATGTTCATAGTTATTTTTGAAGGATATAGACAGCTTGTACTTGTAAAGTAAAGTCCCTAAGTTAGATTTACTCGTGTTTGGGATTATTTTTTTATTAGGTTTACTCACAAATTCAGTAGGTTGGCTTGTGATTTGACCGAAGGGACTATTTCTAGTAGTTCAGGTTGACTAACTTGAATTTTAGAGCACTATTGATGAAAGGTCAAAAAAGGACTTCTATTTTCTACCTTCGATCAAGGCTTGCTAGGAATAAGGTTTTGAACATGTTTTCAAAATAGAGAGGTCTAAGAGTAAGATTGATTATGGTTCCAAGGTTTATTCTTGACCTTTAGATGTGAAACAAAGTTTTGATAAAGTTTCTATCTTTTTAGAAGTAATATTAGGAAATCCTGTTATCAGTTTTGTCCATTTATCAAGAATTATCAATTAAATGATAAACATGATGCAACATGGAATGCAAGTGTTACAAAAAGGAATGAAGAGAAAATCAAGCAATTTATTTCATTCAAAAGAAGAAGAGTACAATTCATGAAAAATTCTAAGATATACAAAAAAGTTAAGAATAGACTTTTAGGCAGCCAGTGCCATTGATGCTAATGACATAAATCTTCCACTGAGTGCTAGTCGATCTTCAAGGAAACTTTATCAGATTGCCTTATGACATGATGGTTGACCTTGGCTTAGGTAAACATCGCCTTTTCTCTCTAGGTTTAAATAGAAATCAAGCTATGATTCAGCGTTTTGGTTATGGTATGGTAGATAGGTCAGGTTGATGCTGATCTATGCTGGTGGTAGTTTGGATTTATATCAGTTTGGGTAAGGGTGAGTTTGGTACTTAAGATGCCCTTTTGAGTTTTTAACTTAATGGTTTGCTCTCCTTGGATGCCATTTTAGGTTTTCATTTGAGTTTTTTTAGGATTATAGGATAGCTCTTGTGTTTTTACCCTAAAATCCTATTCAGGCATAATGTCTTTTGACAGAGTTTGAGTTGATAGGGTTGGGCAAGTCATTGCCATGCATCTCAATTAAAATCAAGAATAAAAATATGTGTTTCACTAAATACGGCCCTTCCTAGTTTGCAATCCCTTGAACATCTTTATGAATTGAGAAAATTCATTTGAGCATTAAGTCACTTTCTCGAAGCTGATGAGGATGGACCTTATTGTTATAGGCTTTTATCATATGTTTTTAGTACATTTGCCCATGGCATATAGCTTTTACTCTTTTCTCATCTATTAGATTAAGTTACTCATATAGGTCTTTGACCCATTGGCTTCTTGAAATTATGACTCCATCAAGACCTTGAGTGAGGGGATTTGACCATGATTGGTTAAAACCTCCGTGTCGTAGACTAAGAAAAACAAGGTAGCACCTGTAGAAGTCTAAACCATTGTATAGTAGGTGTGCAGCACGAAAGGTAACTTTTCGTGCCAGTCTTTATATATTTGTACCATTTTCTCAACTATCTTCTCAATGTTCTTGTTAGCTATTTCCACTACCCTATTAATTTTTGAATGGTATGGCATCAAGTTATGATACTAAATTTTGAACTGAGAACAAACTGTGTGCATCATCTTGTTTTTCAAGTTACGTGCATTATTCGTAATTATTTGCTTGGGGAGTCGGTATCCATAGATGATATCCCACTTTACAAATTTGTAAACAATGGTTTGGTGACATTGGCATACACAGTCGCTTCTACCCACTTAGTAAAATAATCAATGGCAACCAGAATGAAGTGGTGTTCATTAAAGGCCTTAAAGGTAATAGGTCCTATCATACCCATGCCCTACGTAGAGAAAGGCTTTGGAGTTATGATGACATGCAAAGTTGATGGTGGGACTTGAATTTTGTCCGCGTAGATTTAGCACTTGTGGCATTTTTTGGAATAGTTAATGCAGTCATTTTCAAAGGTCACCAATGATAGCCTGATCGCATGACTTGCTTTGTCATTCGATGTCCATTGACGTGTGTACTACAGAATCCTTCATGGACTTTTTCCAGGATTCTCTTGGCTTGGGAAGTATCCAAATACTAAAGTAATACTTGATCCTAGCTTTTCTTGTATAAAATCCCACCATCTAGAGCAAAACTCATAGCCATTCTTTAAATGGTTTTTGTCAATTTTGATAGCATGTTTAGGGTATATTGGTCCCTGACACACTATAAACTATCATGATACAACAGTAGTCCATCTTTTTCCTCTTTTATGTTATGGCAATAGGCTGGAGCTTCATGAATACTCATCCAAATAGTTGTGACCTTTGACTCTTGGTTTACTTTAAACATAGAGGACAAGGTTGTTAAAGCATCAGCCATTTTGTTTCCTCCCGAGGCAAATGTTGGAAGTTGATTTCATCGAAGTCTTATTTTAATTCAATGATTAGCTTTCCATATTAGACTAGCTTAGCATCTTAGATCTCCTACTCCCTTCGAAGCTGATAGATCACTAAGGCTGAATCTTTGAATACTTACAGAGTTTGATACCCTTTTCGATGGTAGCTTGGAGTCTTATGAAATAGGCTTCATATTCAGCTTTGTTATTGGTATAATCAAAGTTTAATTTGGCGGTGAAGGGGTAATAGTTTCCATAAAGTGAGATATGAATTACCCCGATTCCATGCCCCAATATATTTAAAGCTCCATCAAAGTGCATTTTCCAAGATTGGCATCAATCGAGAATATCTTCTACCTTGGACATGCACATTAGGTCTTTGTCCAAAAATTCAAAATCCAAAAGCTCATAATCATTCGCTGTTTACCAGAAAGTTGATTATCGTATTACCCTTAATGGCTTTTTGGTTCAGTAAATAATATCATATTCAGAGAGCAAGACTTTTCATCTGGCTAACTTTTCTAACAAGGCAGGGGCCTTGCATAAGTATTTGATGGGATAGGGTTTGAAGATTAGCCATATGGTATGATATAGCATGTATTGCTTTAACCTTTAAGCTATCCAAGCTAGAGCACAACATAGTTACTTAACTGTTAAGTAATTGTTTTCACACTCTATGAACTTCTTGCTTAGATAATATATAGCTTGTTCTTTCCTAGCTAACTCGTCCTATTGACCTAGTACACAGCCCATAGATTTGTCAAAAACTGAGAGATACAAGATCAGAAGCCATTTAGGCACTAGTGACATAAGTATTGGCAAGTTTGACAAGTATTGTTTGACTTTGTTGAAGGCTTCTTGGCACTCTTCATTCCATTCTTCAGGGTTCTACTTTCAAAGTAATTGAAAGATTGAATCACATTTGTCGGTTAGCTGAGATATAGATCTGGCTATATAGTTCAATTTTCCTAGGAAACTCTTCACTTCTTTTTGGGCATGAGGTGGTAGCAAATTTTGAATGGCCTTGACCTTGTTAGGGTCAACCTCTATCCCTCTTTCACTCATAATAAAGCCTAATAGCTTGTCGGACATGACACCGAAGGTGCATTTAGTAGGATTTAGTTTGGGCAGGTATTTGTACAACTGTTTGAAGAGTTTTCAAAGATTTGCAACATGTTCACTCTCTTTTGGCAATTTGGCAATTGTATCATTAACATAAACCTCTATCTTTTTATGCATGAGGTCAAGGAAAATCATCACCATTGCTTTCTGATAAGTTGTCTTAGCGTTCTTAAGTCTGAAAGGCATAATTCTATAGAAAAAAGTACCTCACATGGTCATGAAAGTGGTCTTCTGTATGTTTTTTAGTGTTGTATTAATCTGATTGTAGCCTAAAAATCCATCCATGAAGAAAATAGTGGATTTTAATGGTGTTGTTTATTAAAGTGTTAATGTAAGGTAAAAGGAAGTTGTCTATAGGATTGGCCTAGTTTAAATCCCTGTAGTCTAAACATATCTGCACCTTGTTATCTTTCTTAGGAACCAAAACTACATTGACTACCTATTTCGGATACTTAGCTACTTCGAGAAATCTTGCCTCGAATTTTTTTATTCCTCTTTGATTTTTAAAAGCATCTTCGGTTTCATTCTCCTGAGCTTCTGTTATATGGGCTGACATTCAAGTTTGAAAGGAAGTTTATGGACCATGAGTTGGTCTCTAATCCAAGCATGTCTTAGTAAGACCAAGTGAACACATCCCATATTCTTGGAGAAGGTTTATTAATTTGATTCAGGTGAAAGGGTTTATAGAGATTTTGATCTTGACTTCTTTTATTTTTCCTTTGTTCTAAGATTTATGGTTCAATAGGTTCTTTATAAGGTAGATCTATTTTTCCTCTTGTTCAGTTAACCTTAATAAATATAGTGGCATAAGGCCTTCCTTAGA
>JBBYHL010034943.1:0-10148 GCA_038381835.1 Adansonia madagascariensis
CTAAGCAAAAGTCACAGTTGAATTTTTGGTAGACTTAGCAATCCATATATAAACGTCATGTTTCACGTTTAAACGTGTTATGTTTGTGCCATTTTTTTTATCATGTTATAATTGTAGGGTTTAGTTATTATTGGTTTCTTTTGTTGTAGGCAATAGTTTTCTATTGGACTCTGTTTGGTAAGCTAATCACCAACTTGCCTTCCAACTTGAAGGTGTAAGATGGATCTCCCCTACGGATTCAAATAGTAGTTGTAACATGACGTTACAATTGTTATTTAGAGGTTTTGACACCTTCCATTACCGATACCGCGATCGATATTTTACCAATAGTGATTGAGATAACATTTATTTTATCCTCAACCACAATAAATACAATACAATCAATGAAATATCCGCGACAACATTTTAAATCCTTGATCTCGTCCTCATTTAGTAAAAGGCAGATATTCAGTTTATTTTATTGTTTCATGCACTTTGAGTGCCCAAAGTCACGTCTCAAGTTTGTTATAGTGGCTTGAACTTCTTACCAAAAATGGGTTACTTCTACATTTTCAGATTATTGGCATTGGCATCGCTTTTGTTTAGCTTTCAGCCCTGCGGCACTTAACTCATTTTTATTCCATTTTATCCCATGCGTCATGGGATTGCTAATTAAAATTCAAGTCGAATGGTGCTGATCTTATAAAATGTTACTTTTACATTGTTAGCTTAAATGGTTTGAGTTTGAAGCTTAATGCCATAGAAAAGTTCTACATTTGAGTGTTTCAAAAGTAGGAGTTTCCTTACAATCAAACTGGCAGGCTTTACCGGGAATTACAGGGTCGACTTGAAAATTCAGAAAGAAAAAAATCCAACTCATAATAAAGAAGTAAAGAATCTAACTTTGACTCTGAATTGGGGTTTCCATGGTCCATGCTTATGACGATCCATAATAAATTTTAGAGTAATATTATCTTTTCCCACTTGTGCAAAAATCTTCCCATTTTTTTAGTTTCAAATAAAAAAAAGGAAAAAATATCCTAAAAGTTGACATTGAGCAGCAATTGCCTATTGTCTATCATTAAAAACAGACAAAAAAAGAGAAGAAGATTGCAACGGTGTCCACCTCAATCAGTGGTTTGAAAGCCGCTTTTGTGTCTATTTGCCTTGATAGAAAGAGATAGAAGAAAAAAGGAAAAAAATATAAAAAGGCTTGAACTCAATGAAATTGGTGGCATCTACATAATAAATGGCAAATGAATGCTGAAATGGAGACAATAGATCCAATATTTTGTACCATACAAGATAGTTTTCTCCGAAATTCATCAATACCAGTCGTTAACTCTGACACTAAATCTAAATGCTCAAAGTCTCAAACACCAAATCCTTTGTCAAAACAAATATACATAACTAGGACTGACAGAACAAGAGCAATTTCAATTCAAACAGATGGTAATAAGGGTGAAAAATAGAAACTGTGAAACAAGTGAATCAAGCCAAAGCATGTAACTCTGGAACAAAAGAGAACCACCTGAAACCACAGCTCCACTTGTCTGGCAATGAAGGGCATTTGGGTATCCAATGCCAAGTCCTCCTTGAAACCTTGTAATACAAAATCTCTGGCCACGTGTGGCAGCAAACGCAGATCATCCCTTGATGCCAAAAGCAGTAAATATGTTCATAGTTGTGGTAACAGACAGACATGAATTTCCTGCACATCAATTCTGGCAATCTTTCCAATCCCTCCCAGTTCCCTCCCTTGCCCAACTCCCACAATCTCATGCTCCTTGAAATCCCATTCCTTCCGATTCCCCCAACCAAATACAACTTCCCTTTATTAGTATCACTCACCATCCTCGCAAATGTAAGCTCCCGTGGCATTTCAGTGTCAAGGCTCTCCCATTTCCCATTTTCCAGATCAAAGCACACCACGGAAAACGGTTCTGGGGTGGTGAAATACAAAGACCCATTGAAGGATGCACCTTCCTGATGGAAATTGTCGATGAGGAGCGGTGGAAAACCATCGTATCTTCTCCAAGAATGGACCTTTGAGTCGTACACAAAAGCATAACTGGAAGAGAATTTAGAGCAAAGCAGGAAGATTTTGTACCCATCTGGCGTAGAAACCAAAGTGAGGATCTCAAATGCAAAAGGGAAGAAAGGGAGTTGAATAACCCTAGAAGATTTGGCCAAGAGATTGCATACAAGGAAAGAACATGAACTTGGGAGAGAGAAGCAGAAAAGCCCATTAGATGATGAAACAAGATTAAACTGAGCAGCACAAGAAGGCAAGAACGAGAAGGGAAGTGCCAAGCTACGCCAAGACCCGAGGATAGTGTCATAGAGAGGGAAATGACTGTAACACTGTGGATGAGAAAGCAACAAAAACGAAAAGAAAGGGGAACCAGAAAAGTGCTTGGAAATGAAAGAAGGAGAGAACACAAGAGACATGAAATGCTTACAAGTTGTCCTCAAATTAAATAACGTTTTAAGAGGCAAAAAACAGAGTACGTGCTCGAGAAGTTCCTCGGGTAGCTTGCTCCAGATTCCAGGATCCATCTCTGTCCGAGATTTCAAGCTTTTTGCAATCATGGTTTGTCCTGATTTGATCCTCGGATTAGACATTGAGCCGCTTGATGTTGTCGTGTGGTGGCCTTTAACCTGAAACATGGGTTAGTTTTACAAAAAGTCTCTTCAGTGCTGCTGCTGCTTCAAGTATTTCAATTTTCGAACCAATCTTAAAGAGAAAAATGAGATAAAGGATAAACAAACCGAGACTCTAGATAAATAAGCGGCAACAGCATTGCGCTTCCATTGACTTGTGGATTGCAGAGTTAACACGCAGGAATCCACTAGATAATAATATTGTTTTTTTTAATATAAAAAACGACTAATGATATTATTTTTTATAGTTTTGGTTTGGGCTTTAATCATAATCACTGTCAGCCAGGTTGAATTATTATCTAATCAAGTGGTAGGGATCCGGGGGTTGGACTTTGGAGGCTAGTTTGTCTCATGCGAAGTAATATATATATATATATATATATATATGTATGCATATATTCTATTTGCTTAGTAAAAATTAATTTGGAGGATGGAACATTTAAAAAAAAACAAAACTGAAGTAAAGCAAAAGTTATTGAGTTTTAGATTTAGGATTGACGTATAAGTTTAAACTTGATTCCTTCTTCGGTCAAAGTAAAAAATAATAATAATAATGATAATAATTTTATATATATATATATATGGATTGACACTTTAAAAATAATGTTTAAGGCAAAGCAAAAGCAAAATAATAATAATAATAATAATAATAATTAAGTGTGGGTATCGGTTTTTTATATTAAATAACTAAGATATTGCACAAATTCACCTACATAAAAAAAAATAAAAAAAATTCATTTTTTTAAAAAATATTTTTTTGCTTTTTTGCTAGCAAATGAATCAGATAGGCTCCGCTTTTGATTTAGTCAGATGTTTGCAGTTTCTCATCATTAAAGTTGTTTTCTGACAACCCACCAAGGAAAAAAAAGCAATACATATATATATATATATGTATATAATGAAGTTTTTAATGTTTTCATTGATATGGATATGATAAACACTGCTACCACTAAGATAAGAGAGGAATTTTGGAAAATAGGCCCCTTTTTTTTTTTTACTTTTTTTAACAAATTAATTAAGTCTAAATTGAATACTTAAAAATTATTATCATTGTGGACATGTTATCAACTTTAATATTTTTCTCTAGGAAATGAATGGGAAGAAATGCTTATGGTTTTTTTTTTCTAATTATTATTATTATTATTATTATTTAAAAGTAGAAGATTCAATTCTTATTTAATAACAAAGTAATTGACATAACTATACAGATATATGGTAATTTTCTTTCTTATGACTCATTCGAATTTACATTTTTAATGTTTCAGCTAAAAAGTTAAAACTTGAAATTCTGATATCTTCCAAGGAATGTGAAAAAGGAAATCAAAATTCCGGCAAGAAAAATATAAGAAAATAAAATAAAAGAAAATTGTGATATCAATGAACATGTGTTTGTTTAATGCTTTAATAAAAATTGATAAAAGAAATAGGTTTTAGAACTTACTTTAATCTCTCGAGGGAAAGCCCTTTTCAAGCTACCAAATCTTTTGCTAATTTTCTTAAGTTATTTGCTGCCAATTTATATCCAAACATTTCATACAATTTGTAAAGAAAAGTATGGTTTTCTTTTTTTAAAATTAAATAATTAAATAATTAAAATATGATAAAAAATATAAATATGATTTGATTATATAATCGTATCAAATTTTATATAATATTAATTATTAATATATTAAATTTTATATAAAATTTTAATATTTAAATGTGATTATAATATATATAAATATATAAATATAATACGAATTATCAAATTTTAAGATCCTACTAGAATTAACTACCATCTATTCAAGCTTCATTGTTTCAAACTGTTATTAAAATGAGAACAATTTTCCAAAATAGAACAACTTTTTTTTTTCAATGATATTGAGAATATTATTGACAATATTAAAGGAGTGAACCATGTTCCTGGTAAGGCCAGAGAATTCTCTAATATCTTGCAACTTTCTATTTTGATATGATTAATTAATAATATGAATTATTATAATTCTAAATTACATTAAAAATAAAAAGAATTGATCTCTATAAATTATATTAATATATATCTACATTGACATATGTCAGCTTACTATATTTATTGATGAAAAAATAATCTTTCCTATAGAATTAACTTGATTTTTTCCATTTGTAGCTTGAATTCACATTTTTTCTTTTTCAAATTATAAGTAAATTATTTTTTTAATTTAAGTTGATTTAACTTAAATTACTATTAATTAATAAAAAAATTATTGAAATTTAATTATTAATATATAAATATTAATATAAAAATTCTTTTAATATTTTTTATACAATGAAATAGACTTTTAAACTAACTCAATGATCTTTTTTCATCAATTTTTTTTTTTTTCAAACGTATGGACAAGTCTAATAAAATGTTAACTATCATTTCTTGGACACTTATAACCACTTGCATGAACAAAAAGACCCATCCCTATTTGAAGTTGGCAAATTGCATAATGCAGTTATGGGGAAATTAATTCTACTAAGACCCTTTGCACAATTTATGTGACAAATTGTGATGTGAGATTGTTTCTAAATGGGAAATGCCAGTTGGAATCATAAATTAAAATGAAGGCAAGGGCAAGTCGGCCAAAGATTTCAGAGTTCCCTTCTGCCAATGTCAAAACTTTGCTCTTCGCTTCATTTATTAGAATTTAAAGTTTGAGTTAAGCTTTTTCCAACTGCTGGCCGCCTAGTCTAAATTGGATACATTTTACCTTTTCTTTTCCTTTATATTCCTCTTACTCTTCCCCAGTTCTCTACCTTCGTTGTTCATTACACCATAGACCTTTACTTTTTTTTTTTTTTCTGTAAATTAGTTTCCAATTTAATCTTTGCTCTTAGTTAACAGTTTTGAGGATTAGACTATTCAAATTATATAAGCATTCTTAATTAAAAAAAAAAAAAAAAACAGGATTTGAGTTCACTCTAAACTCTAACAGAACTCTATTCTCTCTACTTTTTTTCTTGTGCCCTCATATAAATCATCTTAGCTGTATATAAAATTGGTTGGTAGGAACAATAGTGTTCTCAACCTTAATGGCAAAGACAAGTAGCCTAGAACTGTATTATGTTGTTTTCTTCCAAGCTAGTAGTATAGTACTAGTAGTATAAATTTCGGATAGAAATTTAGGATATCTTAAGAGTAAAACTGTAAAATCTCTTTTTACTCAACACTTATCAGATTATTCGTTCTTATATTTATCCAAAATTTTAAGTCAATCTCAAGCTTCAATATCAGATAAAAGCAGTAAATCTTTATCTTGTAAATAATACCAATAGTTGTTTAAAATTATAGATTAATCTATCCTCATCCTTATCTTTTATATTTGATAAAAACAATCTTAACCTCGTAAATAATATCTATAGATAATTGCATATAATTCTTGTACATGTTACTTTCCAATTATAAATATAAATATACTTAGTCAATAAGAACGAATATATCTTACCTGTTTTTTAATGTCGAGTGGAAAAAAGAGAGCTTGTCGCTATCAATACAATAGCATGAAGCACAAAAAAATTTTCAAACTAGATTATAAAGGTGTTATGTTGAATCATAAACTAAAAGTTTTGAGAAGGATGATCAAATCTTTGATGCCAAGTTGAAGCATTAGACTTGATGCTTGTAAAAGCAATTGGTGTTTGGTTTGAGATTTCTTCGTTCCCGAACAACTCATATGCATCATCCTTATTTGGGCTACTCAGAAGAACTACCCTCATTTTTAGATCTTTTATCAAGGAAGATGATGGAAAAATTCAACAAAAACGTGGTTAGTTTTACAGAATTTAACAATTGAGATTAATTTTATTAAAATTGAAAGGATACATAATATATTAGATATTTGAAGGAATTTATATTTGTTTTTAAAGGAATTTCTCCCTAAGTCTTGTCCCGCGTAAACTTCTAGCAAGGTAATCCTAAATTTGCCTTGTAGTCAAACAACTTTCCATTTTAATATACCATCTATTTTCATTAAATACATCACTTAACCTATGATAACACGTAAAATGATAACCTAATCCCAAAAGTTTAACGTTCTTATTTGCAACGGAACTTGGGATCTAGTTCCACCAAGTCCAACTCAAAACCTAATTGAATGCAAGTGAGTTTTCGGATAAAAAGAAAACCAGATGGTACCATTAATAGATATAAGACCACATTAGTGACTAAGTGATTTCATTGACGTCCTAGCATGGATTACACATAAACCTTTTAGCCATGTGATTAAACTAACTGCCATTCGAGTTGTTTTATGTATAGTAGACTTACTCAAAGGCCGAGCTACCCGTCCAAGCATGAAGGTCCGCCTAATATTTGGGGGGTTTGGACTAACATATTAGGTCAAAAAAATGAGCTTGAACAAAAAAAAAGATCCAATTAAAAAATAGGTCAGGCCTTGGGTTCAACTTTCAAAGCCTGAGCCCATCCGACCTAGCCTATTTTATTATTACATTATATATATTTATTTATATATATAATTATATTATAGTGTATTATGTAATTTATATTTTATGTATTATGTAATTTTTGTCATATAAACAATATATATATAATATTATAGTGTAAACTTTAAACACTAAGCTAAATTATTTATATTTATAAACTTAATAAAAGAAAATTATTAAATTAATAAAGATTAAATTTTCTAAAAATATATTTTTAAAAAAATAAATTATAAAAAAATATAATATGGGCGGGCCTAAACAGGCTTGGACTATGTATTTATAAATATGAACGAACTTATATAAAATTCGATGTTCATATTTCAGACCGGACCGAGCTTGAACAAATATATTTAATATTAATACTATGCTTAAACCCGGCCCTTAAGTAGGTATAATGTATAGCTTTATCAAGGAATTGACAAATTCCACAATAAGATGTTAACAATGATTTTCTACATGTTCTTTATCTGAAAATTTTTATATGGTATAGCCTGATTTGCAGATTTAAACAACACTTACTATGTTTGAAAACTGAAGAAGGCACTTTATGAGCTTAAATAGGCACCTCGAACTTCGTACAAGGAATCAAACTCCGTTTTGCTAGCAAATGGCTACACAAATTCAATTTTTGATATTCTTATCTATTTTCTTATTTACGTAGATGATTTGTTAATTGCAGAAAAAATGACACTATGATAAACTTTATTGCAAAATTAGATGACAGATGTGCTCTCAAAGATTTTGAAGAGCTGCATTATGTTTTGGATGTTGAAATCATTTCCACATATTATGTTTTGCATTATGTTTATATGCTTTTATCCCAACCTCAACCACCTTCTTTTTTCACTCCGAACAGTACCGATCCAATAATTGTTTGGACCAATAATCCATATAGTTTCCCAAATTTTGGATCCTAGAGGTTCGCTAGCGTACAAAGAGACCTGGATGCCACGTTAGTTTATGGTATTGAATGAAGCGTCCCTCCTCACTTGCAAAGTGATAGACCCATCAATAGAAGTACACGACGGGCTTTGGATATGTTTTGTTATTTTGAGTTTATTTAATCTTAATTTTTATGTAAATAATAATAAATTTTTTATTAAAATTTAATTATAAAAATATATAACTATTAATATAAAAATTAATATAAAAATAATTTTTAATATTTTTAAATAATAAAATGAGTTATTAAATTGATCTAAATCTAACCTTAATAAAACTTAAGTGAAAAATAATCTAGCCACGACTTAGACCCCGGTATATGTATGCCTCTACAAAGGGGCGTGGGTTCAACACTTCAACTACCCGTAGTGGGAATATATAGGAAGCCATTCTTCTCCCTCTAGTGCTCAAAGCGAAAGGCGGCAATTGGAGAAATAAAGTGTGATCTCTTTCAGTTACGGGGCAGTTTGAATTATTAGCAGGTCATCTGGAGCAGAACCTTCTGGTTATATATGAAAGAGCTGATAGTTGGTAGGTGCCTTCTTGCTTTTTGTTATGCTGCTGCTGGTTAGAATGAGGTTGCATTGAACTTGCTAATTAAGGTTACTGGCCAATCGGAAGCAAAGCACCAATCTTATATCCCTGCGTCACTGTTTGTTACAAAGTTGTCTTCTCAAGATCCAAAGCATGCTCAACATGGAATAACTTTTGCTTGCAATATGATTGATTTGGCAGATCAATCCAATGAACATTTCAAGGGTCAAAGCCCATAAGTTCGCTGGCGTTTTGGTATGGGAATGCTGCTAGAATTTCTATATTAGATTTTGAAAGAGCTCTCTTTCGGAAAGAATCTTTTGACTTCTCTTAACTTTGCTGCTCTCAAACATGAAGGAAGATATGAATTCTGTTCAGAGGAATTTGGATATGAGGTCTTTGACTCTACATGGTGACTCAAACCTCAGGAAGAGGTTGGAGGCTACCAGCACTAATACTTTCAGCAGACTGGCGGCTCAAAGATGCTGAAACCATAATTGAGTTTACTTTTGCTGAAGCTGCCAGTTCGGATCGGTTAGAACTTACTTAGATTAAAAGCTGTGCTTCAGGTTGCTCAGTATTAACGGCCCAAGCAAGCAAATGAAACTTACCTAATCTTGCTATCATTGATTCAAGCACAAAGAGAAAATCAGTCTAATCATGCAAAGAGTTCCCATTCATCGGTACGAGTTCTTTCGCCTTAAACAGCAGCATGGACCTATATATCTGCATTTGCAGATTATGATTGTAATTAACTTAAAATACTTGCTCTCTGAGATAAGTTCATTGGTTTTTCTTTCTCAGTAAGGAAAAGAGAATCCCACATTTGGGAAAAGTTTCTCGTTTGAGTCACAGGTTTCCTCCATTACAGATTATTTTCATTAAGAGGCTGAATACAAAAGCCCAAATGAACTGTCCATAGTATGGGCTAAATGTGCCCGAATGAATATTTTCTTCCTTGGGTCCGAGCCGGTCCAAAATCCATTTTATTATAAGTTGAAAAATATTAAAATATTAATTTTCTATCTCTAGATCACGGCAAGAATCTTCGCAAGATATTCTACTGTAAAATATTCAGAATCAACGTATGGAAAAATCTGAATTAGAGTCTCCATATACCCATTCAACTTTAGACAAGAATTCAGAATGTTGAACATGTCAAAGAGTGAATGAATTCTTCAATCCAAACCCTAAACACAAACAACAAACAACAGCAACAGCAAAAACAAAAGAAATTTACATTTATCAACATCAAATTCGAAAGAATCTAAAAAAAATTAGAGAAGATCAAATAATCTTCTTGATCATTTTTGCCTATGGTGATCACATACAGGACAGGAGTGCTTGTCTCGGACAGCCTCGGATTTGTTACTCTTTGGATGACAAAATCCTTCACTTGCCAATTTCTTTTCACTCGATTTTCTTACATAATCTTTCTTCTTCATTGATCTTCTTATCTTATTGGAACTCCCTCCTTGAATTGTAGGAACTATGTACCATCCAATACATGTAAACAATATTGAAACTGATCTTCCGAAGAACACCAGCAACAACAAAATCAAGATTAGAAATGCTGGTAAATAATA
>JBBYHL010034954.1:0-10148 GCA_038381835.1 Adansonia madagascariensis
AGTTCCAACCAAGGGGCGGACGCTTAGGCTTCGTTTTGATGAAAAAGGAAATTGATGCTTGCAAGGTTGAAAATAACGAAGGCAACGAGATAAGTTATTGTAACAATAATAATATATATGTGATGAGATATGTATTTGAATTTAAATATAAGAAGTGAATTATTGTGAAAAGAATGATTACTAAGAATATTAGATTAAAATGTATATATATAATAAATAATTAAAATTTATACTTATATTAAGTAATAAAATATATTTACTTTAAAATAATTAAAAATTATTTAAATTATATATGTTAAAAATAAATTAATAAAATAAAAATAAAATAATTACAAAATAATTAATTTAATAATAAAAAAATGAATGAATTTTTTTTTTAAAAATAATGCTTTGTATTTATTTTTATTTTTATATGGTTACTTATTTTTAATTAATCACATTAATCAATAATAAAGTATTTGTTTATTAACTTATTATATAATGATGTTTATTAATTATATTAAATAAAATATTATTTATTTTTAATAAAAATTATAATAAAAATAAAAGTGTTCTTGCATTCTTAGAAAGTAAAAGAAAAACAAAGTTGAGCTTAAGTTCTAGTAGGAATTGAACATTAGCACAGTGTTAGTGTTTTCACACATAGAGATATCCATGGCCGTATCGTAACTGGAAAAATTTAGATTTTTTTTCTAGGCTTGTTTTCAATATGACTTAACTTAACTGTATTATTTATATTTATTTTTTATAATTAATAAAAATTTATTTTCATATTAATATTTATATATTTTATTATTAAATTTAAATAAAAATATTTTTAATTGTTAGATATTAATTTGGTTCGGATGGACAAACTGACATGTGAACAGGCTTGTTCACACCCAACCATAATGTGCGGTCGAATTGAGATTAAAAAAAATACCCCAATCAAATCGCTTCAAGGATCTATTTGTGTTCAAATGGACCCTTCGCCTCTAGAGAGCATAAACATACAATAATGCATGGTCTACAAATTAGGGTATGGACTGCTGTCCATTTGGCGCATCTTTTTGTCATATGCTATAGGTACAGATGCTTGTCTAACGGGCTGCACTAATTAGCCCAGGCCCAAAGACATAAGTTACATGGAACAACTTGGTCCACCAAAGTAAGCTCAATCCTTTGAGAATTCTAGAAGGCCCAATTTGTAGAAGCTTGGATATACAGTTAAAAATAACTACTTCAGCTTATTTAAAACTAAATAGAGATAAAGTTACTAAAGTTTAAATTTATCTGAGATTCTAAATATTATAGATAAGTGTAAATTCTAACCGTTCATTAGATTTAATTTGAGCCATTAATGTGTAGGGAATTCAACTATAAATAGAGGCCTCCCTAGCCTTATTTGTATCATCAAACACTTGAGAAATACATTTGAACATTCATTTTTATTCTCTTTGTATTCTTATTTTCTGTTTTAATCTTTTAAGCTTTTAGCTTTAGTTACTTTGGGGAATTTAGATTCACTTTTTGAGTATTTAGATGCCGACTTAAGCATACAGGGAAGCAAATTCTAAACCTAAAGTCGCGCAATTTGCTAGGCTATAGTCCGAGCCTGTGACAGTTGGTATCAGAGCTAGAAGTTCGTGAAGGTACTGACAGTACAGATGGCAACTCAAGTAGAAAACTAAACACAAGAGGTCCCAAAGACTCATGGGAGATAAAAGAAGGCTAACAGTTTGAGGGATGTTCTATCAGCCATAGATGGCAAAGTGGCAAGCTTGAGGTGACCGCCAGAGCTATACGGGAGAACCTTGAGATTGTGGAAAGCTATATCAAGGAGCTAGACTCTGCAAGGGAGGAGCTTAAAGGGGAGATGTAAGATACTCTTAACTTGGTGATAGACATTTTTACCTAAAAGAATGATGCCTTTGAAATTGTGGTAGAGACTATGTAAAAGCAAATTGAAAAGCTCATGGGGGAGCTCTTACCATGAAAAACAACTATTGGGTAGCGTACTAATCGTGACACCTAAGCACAGGATGGAGATCCCCAAGCTAAAGGAGTTCAAGGGAACTAGGTTTGCGAAAGATGTGGACAACTTCTTATGGAAATGGAACAATACTTCCAAGCAATGGGCATCGAGGATGATGCCACTAAGGTAAACACAGCCTCCATGTATTTTATTGATGTGGCTCTTTTGTGGTGGCATCATTGATGCAATGATGGAAAATGTGAAGACACTGTCATTGAAACTTGAAAAGTATTTCAAACAGAGTTTTAAGTAGTAGGTTTGCTAGACAAATAAAACGAACTTTGAAATTGAAATGAGAGATTAATTCAATTGATTCATATAATTAAATTTAAAAATAAATTTAAGGTTCGAATCTTCACATATTCAATCCATCTTTATCCACATACTTTGTGACCATTTTTTATAAGTATTATGGGCAAATTGGATTACCTACTCATTTGCCAAAGCCTATCCAACTCGAGATGCCTCTCATATATTAGAATGAGTTTGAATAAAATATTTTATAATTTGAATGATCCAATTTAAATTACTATTTAAATAATAAAAAACTATTTTTAATTATATTTAATTATAAATATTAATATTAATATTTTAATTTTTAATATTATTTTAAATAATAAAATAAGTTTTGAAGCTGATCTAATCTTGGCCTAAGTTGAATCTAGGCAAAAGAAAAAAATTCTGGGCCCAACCTAAACATGAACAAGATTAACATATAGATTTATATCGCCTCGTGTTTTTGCCTCTGAGGAACACACTAGCCTATTCTCTTATGAATTAGAACCATCAAAAAGCAAGTCCAACAACTGTGTGATAGGTGTTAGCTCATTTCCTTGCGATGTTATCTAGATTTAAGAGTAAGAGTGAAATATCGAAATTATGTGATATTTATTTATTTAATTTTTAAAAATTTTTAAGAGTATTGTATGGTACCTCATATGTATAAATATATGTCGAATATAAATTTTAAATCCAAATATATTAAAAAAAGTCTTAGATTTTTTATAAGAAATATGTTCTAAAAATAACTCGTTAAGTTCTGGTATGCATATATCTATCTATTTATCTATCTATCTATATATATAGAATGTTTGTTTGGTTTATAGAATTTGGAATCAAATTGAAATTTAGCTGTAGGACAAACTTAATATCATTTTTTTGGACTAACTTCAGACGTATGAAAATACTATTGATTGAAATTGACTAAGTCATTAAACCGTGTTAGGTAACTCATTCAGCTCAATTTGGGTAGGGTTTGAGTATTGTATTTTATGATTCGATTAGTTCATTTCATTATTTATTGATTAAAATAATATTTTATTTAAATTTAATTATAAAATTTATAAATTTTAATTAAAATAATTTTTAATATTTTAATACATTTTAAACAGTTATTTGACCCATCGGGCAAGGCTAGGCAAACCAAATCAGGCTTGGGCTCTAATGATAAATTTTTTAGACTATAATTTGACTCGATCTATAAGCAGATTTATATGTGATGTCGGATAGGAGTTTTTCCAAAAACTCTTACTTAATGATTTTATGAATCATGCAACTCTCATTGACTAGTTATTTATTTATTATTAGAATATTTCATCAATATGCTTCAAAGTTCAAAATCAAGTGGACCCAGAACAAAGTTTCAAGGACGTTTGATAGACAAATTAAAACACAAGCTTTGAAATTAAATTAAAAATTTATTTCAATTAATTTATCTAATCACTTTTAAAAATTATTATTTAATAATTTTAAATTTTAAATTTTAACATATGTAATCTATTTTTATCCATAAATTTTGTGGCCTCTTTTATATATATGTTGGGAGGATTGAGATCACGGAAGACGCTTTCTCATGCCTAAATATAGTTGTTGGAGACAAGCAAAAAGAGCAAAGGCATTGGGAAAGGGAACAACGTGGTTTTGAAACTATTGGCTAGCGTCTTCCAAGTTCAGATACAAGAACCCTTAGTAGGTTGCAAATTGCATAAGATTGTAAGAGAAATGTTACTCAACCAATAATAAATTGTACATTTGGTGATTTGATTTTTTGAGATCTTTAGTTGTTATAAGAACTTTGAAAAATGATGTTTTAAATTAGTTTTTTTTTATAAATATATTCTAATTATATACAGTAGAGGGATAACGATCTCGAATCGATAAGCGAAGGATATAAAGTGTGCTTTATAAAATAATGGTCACTTTCTTTTATTGAGGTATCTTTTCTCGAAAGATAAAACTATTAAGATAATTTGCACATTGCTCGAAAAGAAATAATATCTCATAGTAGACGTAATCCGACTATCCTCACATTAACATTATATATTACTTAACTAATTTCATCTATAAAATTAAAAATTTTATTTATAAAGATCGAATAATTTCTTTACTTTTAATAAACATCGCCAACAATATAATATATTTTTTATATAAATTTAAATATAATTAAAGTATCAATGAAATTCTTTTTACTCTTTCAGTAGTAAAAATTGTGTAGTGGGCGTGCTTGAATTTTTTTTTTTAATGTTGGCCGGTCCATGAATTTCCGTAAGACTTTGTAAGGCTTGGTTAAATAGATAAAAAAATTAGAAAATTAAAAAGAAATGCTAAAAATTAAAATATATATAGTTTTCATAACATGCATGATAGGAAACGCAAAAAAAATTAAAAAATAATTTTCTTTTATTTATTATTCGCTAGAATTGAAAAATAAGAGGAAATAAAATGTAAAATTAATTTAATATTATATCTTTTGTAAGTTAATTTATTATTCGATAAAATAATAAATTAATTTATTACTCAATAAAATAATAAATTTTTTAAAAAAATGATAAATAATCTAGTAAAAATATACATACTTGACTCACATTTTTCTCTTATTATCATTCCAATTTGTTATGATTTGCTTTTGTCAATGTTTTAAAAACTTGACCACAGGTTAAATTGGCGAGACCTTTTATTACTAGTTCAATCAGTTAGATCAATTGAGCCAACCAGTTATACTAAGAAAAAGATTTAAATATTAAATATATAATTTTAACAGTAAATTAAGTATTAAATATAATAAATATTTAATAAAATATGTATTTGACTAAATGATATGATCTTTAATATAAGTTCAAGGGTTAAAAGTTTAAATGATATGATTCGAGATAGGCTGGTCATCCTGAAATGCATCGTACTTGAGTACTCTTGGAGGACTGTTACTATTGGCCGCACATGGGCGATGATGTTGAGGCTTATGTGAAAACTTGCCTTGTGTGCCAACAAGAGAAGGTTAAACAAAGAACACTAGCTAGACTATTGTAGCCATTGTCCATACCAAAATGGCCATTGGAGAGTGTATCCATGGATTTCATAGTTGGACTGCCCAAGGTGGATGGGTTTAGGAGCATTATGGTAGTGGTAGATAGATTTTCCAAGTACGAGACTTTCATTCTAGCAATCAAAGAATGCCCTGCAGAGGAAATAGCCTGATTGTTCATAAAAAATATGGTGAAGTACTAAGAAGTACCGTAGAATATAGTTAGTGATCGGGATGACCGATTTACGAGATGGTTTTGCACAGAATTGTTCAAGTTATAAGGGTCAGACTTAAAGTTCTCCACCAATTTCCATCCCCAAATAGATGGGTAGACCGAAAGAGTGAATGCTTTACTAAAGGTATATCTTAGGCATTATGTGAGTGTCACACAGTGTGACTAGCTGAAATTGTTGGATGTAGCCATTTTTCTTATAACTTGTAGCGGAGTGAAGCCATAAACCAGAGTTCGTTCGAGATAGCAACGGGGTAACAAATGCAAGACTAAATCCAACAGCTTACAAGTTTGCTAAGGCTTGGCAAGAGTAAACTGACTTAGCTAGGGCTCATTTACACAAGGCAGGAAAGCACACTAAGAAAGGGGCAGATCAAAAACGGAAGGATATGCAGTTTCAGGTTAGAGACTTAGTCTTTATCAAACTACACTTGGTGCTACATAACCCAGGCATGCACAAAAGGCTTGTACAGAGATACGAGGGTCCTTTTAAAGTTTTGAATTGAGTAGGCAAGGTGGCCTACAAACGTGAGTTACCGACGAAGCTCAAGGTACATCCTTTTTTCCATGTCAGCATGCTCAAGCCATTCCATGATGATCAGGAAGATCTAGTTCGAGGCAAGTCGCACTACGCACTAGTAGGAGTAAAAGCTTTTTACGACAAAGATGTACAATGCATTCTTGCAAATTAAGTGGTATGGAAAAAAAGTCACAAGCCAAGGCATGAGTACTTTGTCCAGTGGAAAAGACTTCCCAATAGCTAGACAAGTTGGGAACCAGTTGATTATGGTAGTTCTAAGATAAGATTGTGTAGTTCTATTCGAAGGACGCGATGAGGGTGTCACGACAACAAGTGAAAGAAATGTCATAGGCCGCACTAATCAACCCAAGCCCAAAGACACAAGTTACATGGAACAACTTAGCCCACCAAAGTAAGTCCAATCCTTGGAGAATTCTAAAGGACCCGGTTTCTAGAAGTTTGGAAATATAGTTAAAAATAACTACTTCAACTTATTTAAAACTAGACAGAGATAAAATTACTAAAGTTTAAATTTATCTGGTATTCTAGATTTTGTAGATAAGTATAAATCCTAGTTATCCATTAGATTTAATTTGAGCCATTGATAGGGAATTCAACTATAAATAGACGCCTCCCAACCTTTTTTGTATCATTAAACACTTGAAAAATACATTTGAGTATTTCTCTTTATTCTTTTTGTGATCTTCTTTTCTGCTTTAGTTTTTTAAGCTTTTAGCTTCAATGCCTCTGCAGAATTTAGATTCTCTTTTTGTGTATTTAAAGGCTCAATTAGGCATACAAGGAAGCAGATCCTAAGCCTAAGGCCGCTCGATTTGCTGGGCTAAATTCTGAGCCTGTGACACTTGCACATGGATAATGACTCTAGTTCCAATTTAATTATGAGCTCCCTATAATTTCCTCCTAGGTACAAATCCCATACATTGAAATTAGCCAAAAAGCCTTTTATGTTCACTCATTAACTCTACGATCTTGCCATGTTTGAAACACTTGATCGCATCCTAACAATTAATTTATGATCCTAGAGGTTCCTAATTTTGATTGCTAGATTAATGGAGATTGTTTTTTTGTTGCATATACTCTCTGGGATAAGGAAAAACTTTATGTGATTTTTTAAAAATGGATATATTCTTCTTCCTCATTGAAATATAGTTTTATTTACTAATCGGAATTGACTCCCAGGATCTATAATTGTCTCAAAAAGTTCAATATACATACATCATCAGATCTTTTATCAAAACTATAAAATGTGATGCACTCGCATTTCAGTGAATTTACTGGTGTAACTTATCAAAACTTATTGGAAATATCTATATTTGATATCTGTCTCCGACATATATCTCATTATGAGTATAGTAGTTGTTATATGTACCACAGGTATGCAAAAATTTGATATTTATTTTTAGTCTGGGTCACATAAAATAGGAAGATAAAAATTAGGTGAAAATGATACTTAGAACATCTACTATAACCAAGGTATAATTAGCTTATTGGGAAAATGAATAACGATCCCTGCATTTGAAATCAATTACTCAAGTAATTTATAGTAATGATGTATCTGTTAATTTAAGCCATTTAAGTCTTCCAACAGATCTATTAATAGCCAACACTTACCTTGGCTCCTGACTCAAGCAAATTAAATAGCCTATTAAACCATACAAAATCTTCAATTTATCTCTCAATCAAGCTTTTATTTCTTCTTTTTCTCTTTTCCTTATAGAGGCTTAGTTGCCTTTTAGCAAATTGGCCATGGCTAAGCTTGTTTGCCTGTTGCTCCTAACACTTATTGCCATTTCTATTGTTGCAACTAAGATGAGTTCCTTCGACGACACCAAAAAAAACACTTACTTTAGTAAAAGCTCAAAAAATATATATATACATGTGTGTGCATGAAACACACATAAGCACGCCTGCACACAAATAATGTTACTAACATTTGCTCTCATAGTGTGATAAATGTTTCTTAATTTGTAGGCTATGGCAAAATAAGCCTAGTACCATCTTAATGGTGTAAGTTTTTAGTTTTTTTTTCTTGAATCATTGTTAATTATGGTGGGGTTTAAATTGCATTCGAGAATGCATTTTCGATCATGTCAAATTTATTATGGTTGAAGACGTAATGAATATTACCCTAGTTAATTGCGGTATTATATTGTGACTGCTGTTAAAATCCTTGATGACATGAATATTCATTATGTTCACTACAGCCTACTGATAACAACTTATTTTATATTGACAAAGCAAACTAATTCACTTTTCTTTCTTCAGGGGAATTATGGACCTGGAAGTCTAAAGGGCTACCATAAGTGATTCATCTTCAAACATTTCTTCATTCTATTATATTCATTATTTCTTTATCCATTTCTTAGCTCGGTTCTTATAACCATCCTTAAAATGTAATATCTAGCATATCTGAGATTTAAATCACGGCCATCTGCAACCTTTTCACTATTCCAAACAAAAGCCTTTTTTCACTAGAAAAAGTTATCTATTTCATTTGTAGTAGAAGTTTAATCCAGTTGATTTATACAATCACCTTTTAAATGTAATGTCCAAACCTTCTAAGGTTTAAATCTCAACATTTAGCAACCCTTGACTATACTAGACAACTGCCTCATTTTCTTTTAAAAAAAAAGTATAACCCATTTTCATTGAACAAGAAGTTTCAAACTTAGCAAAATAGGTTCTAATTTGTTTTCTTTAATTTTGTTGTGAATAACAGATAAATTAATACATAAGAATTTTATATATTTATTCTTTAGCAATAAAAAATGGTATACTGAAGCTTGCTGATTTTTGAATATATATATATATATATATGTACATATATATATATATGTAATGAAATAAACATAATTCAAAAGAGTGCACAGGGAGATGTGGGCAGACTCAGTACCATAAACCATGCATGTTTTTCTGCCAAAAGTGCTGCACCAAGGGCTTTTGTGTTCCTCTTAGCTACTATGGTAACGAAGCTGTTTGCCTTTGCCATAACAACTGGAAGACTAAGCGTGGAGGACCCAAATGCCTTTGAACTTATCATCAATTCTTTTTTATTTATACTACTTATTTTTTATACATTATCTAAATTTTTTATTTTTTTTAAGTATTTGTATTTGATATCTATATACTATATATATTTGAGCATAGATACGAAAGTATGATCCTTCAAATATATGAAAAAATTTTAGAAACAAATTGAGCATATTGATATTGAAATATACTTATATCCGATATTTATCGAACGTGGACAAAAAAGATTATTTTTTATCCCCTCTTGAAGTAGTTTTATCTAATCTAGCAATATTATTGTGTCTTGTACCTGTAAGTTTGATGCATGAGCATTTTTGTAAATCAGACAACGACATATATATTTCATTTGGCTCAAACCATTATTTATGCAACAAAATTAAGAAAGCAAATAACCAAACTTTTTAGATTAGACTTAAATTAATGGTTAACTAGTGACTAAGAAAAGGGTCTAAGTCAAAGCCCATTCAACTCGACAGGCTCATTTTATATTGAGTTTAGTTTAGGTAAAATATTTTATAATTTAAATAATTTAATTTAAATTATTATTTAAATAATAAAAATTATTTTTATATATAATTATAAATTTTAATATAAAAATATTTTTTTAATTTTTAATAATATTATAAACTATGAATTGAGCTTCAAATCGATCTAAATTTAACCTAAACTGTACCTAAGCAAATAAAAAAAAAAACTCGGACTTCGACCTAATCTATGAACTATACAAACGAGCTCATATCTTAAGTGTTTTTGCCTTTTCGAGGAACATACTGCCCAACTCTCTTGGGAATCAATACCATCAAAAACCAAGTCCAACAACTGCGGGTAGGTGTTAGCTCACTTCCTTATCTTATTCGAATTTAAGATTGAATATTAATTACATGTGTTATATCTGATATTGATATATTTAATTTTTTAAAATTTTTAGTAAGATCATAAAATATTTTATATTCATATCTAAATACATATTAGATATAAATATTAAATATAAATATATTAAAAAATAAAAAATTTAGATAATATTATTCTT
>JBBYHL010034986.1:0-11135 GCA_038381835.1 Adansonia madagascariensis
CAAGTCCAAAGCATCAACATCGTGTATCCTAATAAGGGGAACATGATTGTAGTGCCTATAACAAAAAGAATAGAGATTATTGCATGAATCCAAATTTGACTCATTACACGAAAAAAAATTAATTATAAGGAAAATGGTGGAAAGAAAAGCTTTCCTTGCAAATCGAAAGCACCAATATCTTGCATCCTAATACGGCGAACATGACTGTAGTGCCCATAGCAAAAACAATGAAGATTATAATGAGCATCCAAGTTTGTCTCATTTCACGGATAAACTTTGATTATACGAAAATTGGTGGAAAGAAAAGTTTTTCTTGCAAGTCCAAAGCATCAATATCGTGTATCCCAATGTGGAGAACATGATTGTAGTGCCTAATCACAAAAAGAATCAAGATTATAATGAGAATCCAAGTTTGACTTATTTTAAGGATGAACATTGATTATAAGGAAAACAGTGGAAAGAAAAGCTTTTCTTGCAAATCCAAATAATAATATTGTGTATCCCAATGTGGAAAACATGATTGTAGTGCCCATAACAAAAAGAATGGAGATTATTATGAGTATCCAAGTTTGACTCATTTCATGATAAACTCTGATTATAAGGAAAATGGTGGAAAGAAAAGGTTTTCATGAAAATCCAAAGCATTAATATCATGTATCCAAATGTGGAGAACATGATGCTTGAGATTAATGCTTTGGTTTTACAAAAAATCTTTTCAATCCATCATTTTTCTTAAAATCAAAGTTTATCCCTCAGTTGAAACGAACATGGATTCTCATACAAATCTCCATTCTTTTGGCTATTGGGCTATAAATACATATTCTCCTCTATATGATTCATGATATTGATGCTTTAGTTTCAAAAGAAAAGCTTTTCTTCCCAACAATTTTCTAAGAATTGAAGTTTATCCTTTAGATGTGAGAAACATGGTTTCTTATAATAATCTTTATTCTTTTGGGGATTGGCATATAAAAATGGATTCACCTCATTAGGATGCATGATGTTGATGCTTTGGTTTCACAAGAAATGCTTTTCTTTCCACCATTTTTTGTTGCATCGAAGTTTATCCCCTAGATGTGATGAAACAAATTCTCATTACAATTCCATTCTTTTTGACATTGGTTTATAAGAACACATTTAGCTCATTAGGATGCATGACATTGTTGCATTAGTTTCAATAGAAAAGCTTTTCTTTCTATCAATTTATTTAAAATCAAAGTTCAAGCCTCAAATGAGACGAACATGGATCCTCATATGAATCTACATTCCCTTTTTGATTGGGCCATCAATACATATTGTCCCCAATATGACGCAAGATATTGATGCTTTAGTTTCAAAAGAAAAGCTTTTCTTCCCAATATTTTCCTTAGAATCAAAGTTAATCCTTTAGACGTGACAAACATGGATTATTATAATAATCTCCATTCCTTTTGAGATTGGTCTATAAAAACACATTCGTTTCATTAGTGTGCATGATTTTGATATTTTGGTTTCACAACAAAAGCTTATCTTTCCACCATTTTCTTTAAAATCAATGTTCACCCTTAAATAAGATGAACATCAATTCTCGTAATAATTTTGATTCTTTGTGCGATTGGGCTATAAATACACATTCTCCTTAATAGGATGCATGATATTGATGCTTTGGTTTCAAAAGAAAAGCTTTTGTTAACCTTGATTTTGGTTTTGATATAACAAATAACTTAAGTTAAATTAATACTCAACTTAGTATTTGTGTTTAAATTGAAAATCATTTTGAAAAATACTAAGTTTGTAATTTGTCAAAAATTATATGCTTTAAAATGTATTTTTATACTTAGAATAATTTTTTAGATTTGTTTGAGTTAACAAAAATCAATTCACAAACACTTTTAAAGGTTGGTATCGATACAAAGAACAAATGTATTGATACTATGCTTAAAAACCTTCAAATGTATTGATACAAGTGTGAATGTATCGATACTCACCCCATGTGCATTGATACAAGGCTTGACAATGGCCAAGGTTTGGATGAAACCCTTAAATGTATCGATACAAGGCTTGATAGTAGCCAAAGTTTGGCTGAAACCCTCAAATGTATCGATACAATGGTATTTGTATCGATACAGCTTGCTTAGTATCGATACTCAGATCCATATAACAAGCTGTAACGGTCACTTTTTTTTTTATTTTTGTATCGATACTATATCGCAAGATTGAACGAAAACAAGCATTTATGAAGGCTACAATGGTTCTCTGACCATAACATTAAGTGCCCAATGTCTATGAATCAATTTCCAGTTATAAATAGAGGTTCCAAAATAGTTAAAGAAGCAGAGATACAGATTTCATTAAATCATTGAACAACAAAATGCTCAAAATCATCAAATTCTTTATTTCCATTTCATCAAATTGAAACTCTTCAAGCTTAATTGTATCTTATTCATCTTGCACTTAAATTCCAGCAAACATCTTCCTACTAGAGGTTTAAGTTTTTTTGCAAAATACATCTTTCTTATCACAAAAGTGGTTGTCTGAAAGTGAGTCAAAATATTTGAGAGTTTAGGGTACAATTCTCAAAAAAATTGAAAGGTTCTATCTAAGCCTTAAAAGATAGTAGTGTAAGGTTATACCTTAGCCTTAAAGGTAATAATTTACTTAGTGAATTGTGGGAATCACCTTTGTAAGAAAGTACCAAGAAGAGAGGATGTAAGTGCTGAATTAAAGGACCAAACCTCTATACATTAATTGTTGGTTTTTCCTTTCCTTATCTTATTTTTAATTTTCAATTTACTTTAAATTCATCAAGTTTTTACAAAACCAATTCACCCCGTCTTGGTTCAATCTCTTCTTTGAAGCTAACAACTTTTGTTCACAATATTTTCCATAGAATCAAAGTTCAACATTTAGATGAGACAAACGTGGATTCTCGTAATAATCTCCATTCTTTTTCAGGATTGGTATTTAAAAACACAGTCACCTCATTAGGATGCATGATATTAATGTTTTGGTTTCACAAGAAAAGCTTTTCTTCACAACAACTTCCTCACAATCAAAGCTCAACACTTAAATGTGACAAAACATGGATTCTCGAATCAATCTCCATTCTTTCTACGATGGGTATCGAAACACATTCAACTTATTAGGGTGCATAATATTGATGCATCAGTTTCACAAGAAAAGCTTTTCTTTTCATCATTTTCCAAGAAATCAAAGTTCATCATTCAGATGAGATGAACATGGATTCTCTTAACAATCTCCATTTTTTTTTGTGATTGTGCTATAAAAACACATTCACCTTATTAGGATGCAAGATATTGATGCTTTGGTTTCACAAGAAAAGCTTTTCTTACAATCATTTTCCTTAAAATCAATGTTCATTCCATAGATGAAATGAATGTGGATTCTCATAACAATCTCAATTCTTTTTGTGATTAGGCTATAAATACACGTTCTTCTCAATCAGATGCATGATAGTCATGCTTTGGTTTCATAAGAAAAGCTTTTCTTCCTAACATATTTCTTAGAATCAAAGTTTATCCCCTAGATGTGACCAACATGGATTCCTATAATAATGTCCATTCTTTTATGGATTGGTCTATGAAAACACATTCTCCTCAATAGGATGCATGTTATTGATACATTAGCTTTACAAGAAAAGCTTTTCTTTCCATCATTTTCCTAAACATCAAGGTTCATCCCGCAGATAAGACGAAAAGGGTTGTCATAACAATCTCCATTCTTTTTGTGATTGTGCTTTATAACACATTCACCTCATTAGGATGCATGATATTGATGCTTTGGTTTCACCTGAAAAAGCTTTTTTTCCATCATTTTTCCTAAAATCAAAGTTTATCACCCAGCTAAAATGAACATGAATTTTCATACGAATCTGCATTCTTTTTTTGATTGGGCTACAAATACATATTCTCCGTAATAGAATGTAAGATATTGATGCTCCGATTTCAAAGGAAAAGCTTTTCTTCCTAACATTTTCCTTAGAATCAAAGTCATTCTTCAAATGTAACAAACATGGATTCTCATAATAATCTCCATTCTTTTTGAGATCGATCTGTGAAAATACATTCACTTTATCAGGATGCATGATATTGATTCTTTGGTTTCACAAGAAGACCTTTTCTTTCTATCATTTTCTTTAAAATCATTGTTCATCCCTCAGATAAAATGAACATGGATTCTCGTAAAAATCTTGATTTTTTTTGTGATTGGGCTATAAATACACATTCTCCTTAATAGGATACATGATATTAATCCTTTGGTTTCACAAGAAAAGTGTTTCTTCTTAACGTTTTCCTTACAATCAAAGTTTAACATTTAGATGTAATAAAACATTGATTGTTGTATCAATCTCCATTTCTTCTAGGATCGGTATAAAAACACGTTCACCTCATTAGGGTGCTCAATATTGATGCTTTGGTTTCACAAGAAATGCTTTTTGTTCCATAATTTTCCTTAGAATCAAAGTTCATCCCCTAGATGAACATAGATTTTAATTGCAATTCCATTCTTTTTTAGATTGGTTTATAAAAACACATACAACTCATTAGGATGCATGATATTAATGCTTTGGTTTTAATAGTAAAGCTTTTTTTTTTTATCATTTTCTTTAAAATCAAAGCTCATGCCTTAGATGAGACGGACATGGACTTTCTGACCAATTGCCATTCTTTTTGTGATTAGACTATAAATACATATTCTCCTTAATAAGATGGAAGATATTGATGCTTTGGTTTTAAAAGAAAAGCTTTTCTTCCCAATATTTTTCTTAGAAATAAAGTTCATCCCCCAGATGTGACTAACATGGATTCCTGAAATAATGTCCATTCTTTTTGAGATTGGTCTATAAAAGCAAATTCACCTCATTAGGATGTATGATATTGATGCTTTGGTTTCATAAGAAAAGCTTTTCTTTCCATCATTTTCCTTAGAATCAAAGTTAATCCCTTAGATATGCTGAACACAGATTGTTATTACAATTCCATTCTTTTTTAGATTAGTTTATAAAAACACATTCAGCTTATTAGGTTGCATGATATTGTTGCTTTGGTTTCAATAGAAAAGCTTTTCTTTAAATTATTTTCTTTAAAATCAAAGTTCCTGCCTCAAATTTGATGAACATGGATTCTTATACCAATCTTCATTCTTTTTGGGCTGTAGATACATATTCTCCTCAATAAGATTCAAGATATTGATGCTTTGGTTTCAAAAGAAATGCTATTCTTCCTAACATTTTTCTTAGAATCAAAGTTTATTCCTTAGATGTGACCAACATGGATTCTCATATTAATCTCCATTTCTTTTTAGATTGGTCTATAAAAACACATTCACCTCATTAGGATGCATGATATTGATGCCTTGGTTTCACAAGAAAAACTTTTTTTTCTAACATTTTTCTTAAAATCAAAGTTTATCCCTAAGAAGAGATGAACATGAATTCTTGTACCAATCTCGATTCCTTTTGTAATTGGGCTAAAAATACCTATTCTCCTCAATAGGATGCATGATATTGATGCTTTGGCTCTACATGGAAAGCTTTTTTTAATCATTTTCCTAAAAATAAATGTTTATCCTTCAGATGAAACAAACATGGGTTCTCTTAACAATATCCATTTTTTTATGATTGTGCAATAAAAACATATTCACCACATTGTGATGCATGATATTAATGCTTTAGTTTCATAAAAAAAGTTTTCTTTTCATCATTTTCGTTAAAATCAAAGTTCATCCC
The DNA here is from genome assembly GCA_038381835.1 of Adansonia madagascariensis. Taxonomy (NCBI): domain Eukaryota; kingdom Viridiplantae; phylum Streptophyta; class Magnoliopsida; order Malvales; family Malvaceae; genus Adansonia; species Adansonia madagascariensis. Next base: position 5,729 of record JBBYHL010034986.1, read on the forward strand.
CTAGTTAGGATAAACATGGATTCCCGTAAGAATCTTCATTTTTTTCTAATTAGGCCGTAAATATATATCCTTGATGATTCGGTTTCAAAAGAAAATTTTTTCTTCCCAACATTTTCCTTAGAATCAAAGTTCATCGTTCAGATGTGACAAACATGGATTCTCATAATAATCTCCATTCTTTTCAAAATTAGTGCATAAAAACACATTCACTTCATTAGGATGCATGATATTGATGAATTGGTTTCCCAACAAAAGCTTTCCTTTCCATCATTTTCCTTAAAATCAATGTTTGTCCCCTAGATGAAGTGAACATGGATTATCATAGCAATCTCAATTTTCTTTTTGTGATTGGGCTATAAATACACATTCTCCTCGATAGGATGCATGATATTGATGCATTGGTTTCACAAGAAAAGCTTTTCTTCATAACATTTCCCTTAGAGACAAAGTCCATCCTTTAGATGTGACAAAACATGGATTCTCATAACAATCTCTGTTCTTTTTGTGATTCTGCTATAAAAACACATTCACCGCATTAGGATGCTTGATATTGATGCTTTGGTTTCACAAAAATTGTTTTCTATCCATCATTTTTCTTAAAATCAAAGTTCATCCTTCAGTTAAAATGAACATGGATTCTCATATGAATCTCCATTCTTTTATTTTATTGGGCTACAAATACATAATCTCCATAATAGGATGCAAGATATTTATGCTTCAGTTTCAAAAGGAAAGCTTTTCTTTCCAACATTTTCCTTATAATCAAAGTTTATTCTTTAGATGTAAAAAATATGGATTCTTGTAATAATCTCCTTTCTTTTTGAGATTGAACTATGAAAACACATTCACTTTATTAGGATGCAAAATTTTGATGCTTCAGTTTCACATGAAAACCTTTTCTTTTTATTATTTTCCTTAAAATCAATGTTCATCCCTCAAATGAAACGAATATGGATTTTCATAACATTCTTCTTTATTTTTGTGATTGGGCTATAAATACACATTTTCCTTAATAGGATGAATGATATTGATGCTTTGGTTTGACAAGAAAAGTTTTTCTTCTCAATACTTTCCTTACAATCAGAGTTCAACATTTAGAAGTGACAAAACATGGATTCTTATACCAATCTCCATTCCTTTTTTGATCGGTATAAAAACACATTTACCTTATTAGGGTACTTAATATTGATGCTTTGGTTTGACGAAAAAAGCTTTTCTTTCCAACATTTTTAGCAAAATTAAAGTTCTTCACGCGAATGCGACGAACAAGGATCCTTGAAACAATCTCTATTCGTTTTGTGATTAGGGTATAAATACACATTCTCCTTAATAGGATGCATGATATTGATGCTTTGGTTTCAAAAGAAATCCTTTTCTTCCCAACATTTGCCTTAGAAGCAAAGTTCCTCCTTTAGATGTGACAAACATAGATTCTCGTAACAATCTCCATTCTATTTGGATTAGTGTATAAAAACACATTCACCATATTAGGATGCATGATATTAATGTTTTGGTTCCCTAAGAAATGCTTTTTATTCCATCATTTCTCTTAAAATCAAAGTTCATCCCCTAGATGTGTTCAACATAGATTCTTATTAAAATTCCATTCTTTTTTAGATTGGTTTATAAAACCACATACAGCTCATTAGTATGCATGATATTAATGCTTTGGTTTTAATAGAAAAGCTTTTATTTCTATCATTTTCTTCAAAATCAATGTTCGTGTCTCAGATGAGATGAACATGGGTTCTCATATGAATCTCTATTCTTCTTTTGATTAGGCCATAAATACATATTCTGCCTAATAGGATGCATAATATTGATGCTTCGGTTTCAAAATAAATGCTTTTCTTCCCAACATTTTCTCTCGTCCTTTAGATGTGACGAACATGGATTCTCGTAATAATCTCTATTCCTTTCAAGATTGCTTTATAAAAACATATTCACTTCATTAGGATGCATGATATTGATGTTTTGGTTTCACAACAAAAGATTTTCTTTCCATTATTTTCCTTAAAAACAATATTCATCGCTTAAATGAGACAAACATAGATTCTCATAACAATCTCAATTCTTTTCACGATTGGGCTTTAAATACACATTCTCCTTAATAGGATGCATGATATTGTTGCTTTGGTTTCAAAAGGAAAGCTTTTCTTCCCAACATTTCCCATAGAATCAAAGCTCAACATTTAGATAAGACAAACGTGGATTCTCATAATAATCTCAATTCTTTTCGCGATTAGGCTTTAAATACACTTTCTCCTCAATAGGATGCATGATATTATTGCTTTGGTTAGGATGCATGATATTGTTGCTTTGGTTTCAAAAGAAAAGATTTTCTTCCTAACATTTCCCATAGAATCAAAGCTCAACATTTAGATAAGACAAATGTGGATTCTCATAATAATCTCGATTCTTTTCGCGATTGGGCTTTAAATACACTTTCTCCTCAATAGGATGCATGATATTATTGCTTTGGTTTCAAAAGGAAAGCTTTTCTTCCCAACATTTTCCATAGAATCAAAGCTCAACATTTAGATAAGACAAACGTGGATTCTTATAATAATCTTCATTCTTTTCTAAATTGGTGTATAAAAACATAGCCTCCTCATTAGGATGCATGATTTTGATGTTTTGGTTTTACAAGAAAAGTTTTTCTTCTCAACATCTTCCTCACAATCAAAGTTTAGCATTTAGATGTGACCAAACATGGATTCTCGTATCAATCTTTATTGTTTCTACGATGGGTATAAAAACACTTTCACCTCATTATGGGGCATAATATTAATGCTTTGGTTTCACAAGAAAAGCTTTTCTTTCCATCATTTTCCTAGAAATCAAAGTTAATCCTTTAGATGAGACAAACATGGATTCTCTTAGCAATCTCTATTCTTTCTGTGATTGTGCTATAAAAACACATCACCTCATTAAGATGCAAGATATTGATGCTTTGGTTTCACAAGAAAAGCTTTTCTTTCCATTATTTTCCTTAAAATCAATGTTCATCCCATAGATGAAACAAACATGGATTCTTATAACAATCTCAATTTTTTTTATGATTAGGCTATAAATACACATTTTCCTTAAGAAGATCCATGATATTGATGCTTTGGTTTCATAAAAAAAGCTTTTCTTCCTAACATTTTCCTAGAATCAAAGTTCATCCCCTAGATGTGACAAACATGGATTCCTATAATAATGTCATTCTTTATGAATTGGTCCAGGAAAGCGCATTCATCTTATTAGCATGCATGATATTGATGCTTTGGTTTTACAAGAAAAGCTTTTTTTCCCATCATTTTCCATAAAATCAATGTTCATCCCTAAGATGAGATGAACATGGATTCTTATAACAATCTTGATTGTTTTTATGATTGGGCTACAAATACACATTCTCCTCAAAAGGATCCATGATATTGATGCTTTGGTTTCAAAAGAAAAGCTTTTCTTCCTAACATTTGCCTTAAAATTAAAGTTCCTCCTTTAGATGTGGCAATCATAGATTCTCATATTAATCTCCATTCTTTTTGGATTGGTGTATGAAAAGATAATTGCCTTATTAGGATGCATGATATTAATGCTTTGGTTTCATAAGAAACATCTTTTTGTTACATCATTTTCTTTAGAATCAAAGCTTATCCCTTAGATGTGATGAACATAGATTATCATCATAATTCCATTTTTTTAGGATTTGTTTATAAAAACACATGCAGCTCATTAGGATGCATGATATTAATGCTTTGGTTTCAATAAAAAAGCTTTATTTAATCATTTTCTTTAAGATCAAAGTTCATGCCTCAGATTAGGTGAACATGGATTCTTATACCAATATCCATTTTTTTAGGTCGTAGATGCATACTCTCCTTAAGAAGATGAAAGATATTGATGCTTTGGTTTCAAAGGAAAAGCTTTTCTCCCTAACATTTTTCTTAGAATCGAAGTTCATCCCTTAGATGTGATGAACATAGATTCTTATGGCAATTCCATTCTTTTTGAGATTGGTTTATAAAAACATATTCAACTCACTAGGATGCATGATACTGTTGCTTTGGTTTCAATAGAAAAGCTTTCTGTTTTTATCATTTTTTTTAAAATCAAAGTTCATGCCTCAGATAAGATGAACATGGATTCTCGTATGAATCTCCTTTCTTTTTTTGATTGAGCTATAAATACATATTCTCCCCAATAGGACACATGGTATTGAGGCTTTAATTTCAAAAGAAAAGCTTTTCTTCCTAGCATTTTCCTTAGAATCAAAGTTTATCTTTTAGATGTGACAAACATGGATTGTCATAATGATGTCCATTCTTTTTTAGATTGGTCTATAAAAACACATTCACCTCATTAGGATGCATGATATTGATGCTTTGGTATTGCAAGAAAAGCTTTTCTTTCCATCGTTTTCCTTAAAATCAAAGCTTGTCCCTAAGATGAGACAAACATGGATTCTTATAACAATCTCGATTCTTTTTGTGATTGGGCTATAAATATGCATTATTCTCAATAGGAAGCATGATATTAATGCTCTAGTTTTAGAAGAAAAACTTTTCTTCCCAACATTTCCCTTAAAAGCAAAGTCTATCCTTTAGATGTGACAAAACATGGATTCTCATAAGAATCTTGACTCTTTTTATGATTGGGCTATGAATGCACATTCTCCTCAGTAGGATGCATGATATTGATGCTTTGGTTTCAAAAAGGAAAAGCTTTTTTTTCCAATATTTTTCTTAAAAAAAAGTCCATTCTTTGGATGTGACAAAACATGGATTCTCGTAACAATCTCTATTCTTTTTGTGATATGGTATAAAAACACATTCACTTCATTAGGATGCATGATATTTATGCTTTATTTCATAAGAAAAACTTTTCTATCCATCATATTTCTTAAAATCAATGTTCATTCCTTAGTTGAGACAAACATGGGTTCTCGTACCAACCTTTATTTTTTTTGCAATTGGGATATAAATACATATGCTCCTCAACAAGATTCATGATATTAATGCACTGGTTTCAAAAGAAAGCCCCTTTTTCCCAATAATTTCCTTAGAATGAAAGTTTATACTTTAGATATGATACACATGGATTCTTGTAATAATCTCCATTCTTTTTGGGATTGGTGTATAAAAACACATTTATCTCATTAGGATGCATGATATTAACACTTTGGTTTCATAGGAAATGCTTTTCTTTCATCATTTTCCTTAAAATCAAAGTTTATCCCATCGATGTGTTGAACACAAATTCTTATTACAATTCCATTCTTTTTTAGATCAGTTTATAAAAACAGATTCAGATTCTTAAGATGCATGATATTGTTGCTTTGGTTTTAATAGAAAAACTTTTTTTCCTACCATTTTCTTTAAAATCATAGTTCAAGCCTCAGATGAGACGAACATGGATTCTT
>JBBYHL010034987.1:0-10147 GCA_038381835.1 Adansonia madagascariensis
AAGAAAAGACTTAACCCTACAAGCGATTCTTGGTTTTGGCTTAAATAAGGTGCAGCTCACAAATTTTCTTAATCGAAATAACCCAAGTTTGGTAAAAGTTCGAACTCCTAATGGAATTTTCCTATTCACTTACAGTGGCGACTCCACTGGGGATTAGTTAACTTGAAATTCTATTTATGTGATTCTTTAGGGATAAAAAAAACACATCTTTTTAGTGCATCATTTAAACTTTAACTTGAATTAAAACACTTGTGTGTGCCACACCAGCCTAGTAAGCATTCTTTAGGATTTTTTATCACCCATGGCACAATTTTATCCTATGATGGGTTTAAAATATGCACTGCCTCCATGTTGACGACTCAGCCTAGAGGATAATGAGTTAACTGTCGAGTGAGATTGGCCATTGGATCTTGGGGAGGAATAAGAGTGGATTGGACTTGTTTGTGTAATTTAGAAAGAGTATCAAATTAATCCTTGAAGATAAATTGATCATTATTGAGTATAGTAATAAGCAAGGGTTATTTTCGTAGAGGATTAGTTCTAATTACTTGATTATTAATGACTCTAAACTAATTCTAAATAAGAGGATTTTTGGTTATGATAAAAAAAATAAAGAATGTAAAACTTGGAATTAATAAAGATTGTAACAATGATAAAAAAAAATTGATTAAAGAATTATTCTCTACCATTAAACATAAACTATGAATCAATATTGGAATTATCCCCAATTATCTTTTGAAACTACCAACTATACATTGCAACAAGTTTTGCTACCCAAATTTTTCCTTAGTTTGCCATTAAATATAACTAACTCTATGTTTAATCCCTAACTATCACATAACCTAGAATAAGCTCCCTAGATTAATTTAATAGAAGCTTTAACTAAGAAAGGTAGGTTGATCTAAGCAATAAACACACAGGCTCAGATTATCTAACCTAGGTTTTGTTCCAAATCACAATCAATAAAAACTTGACCATAATCATTGATCACAAACTGCTACTAAAGAATAGGTAAACATGACAATTACGGATTAAGATTCCTAATCTAGAAATAGATAATTATCAAGGTTTATTTAGTTTTGTATCTAAACAATTGAAGATAAGGATCATCAATGTTTTTTTATGGAAGAACATAAGTAACTTCAATAGATAATTATTGAATAATTTCTGAGAAGCAATTACAAAGTCATGTATAGGACTTTGAAATCACCTTTAATCAATGAAAAGAATTTAGTTACACATGTTTAATGTGCTCAATAACAAATTCAAAAGAAAATTTTAACAAGAATAAAAGAAAAAGAAAAGAAAGATAGAATGAAGAAAGCCATGTCGTGTGGCTATTTGTAATCTTTTTCTTTTCCTCTTGGTCTTTTTTTTTTCCTCCTATTTTCCCTTCTTGTTCTCTTAGCCTCCTCTTAATTCTGATCTTGCTCTCCCTTGAATGTGGAGGTTTTTATTTACACAGGCCAAAAAAGATCCCTAAGTAAAGTAAGGGAATCTTAGTCAAAGTGGGAAATCTAGATGTCACTTTTTTAATAGATTTGGTGGACTAAATTTTATGCTTTCATGCAAGTATTTGTTTGCCACCTAGAGTGTAAGAATCAAGCTTTTAACAAAAATTTTGATCTTTTTGACTTAATATCTTTTTCTATATAGAGGTTGTGATATTACAAGCTCGTTAACATCCTCATTGACATATTTTGCTTTATTTTCCAAAATAAATCTGAAATTGAAAAGTAAACATAAGTAACCAAAATAAAGGTTAAAAAAAACACAGACTAACATTAAAAGATGCATAGAATGTGTGATTTATGAACATATTAAATACCCCCACACTTTGTCCTCGAGCAAAACAAAAGAAGAGTAATGTAAGAAAATTGAATCTAATTCACTTTCATAGGAAAGCAAGAGGGCACTTAGTATTTGATACAAGCCTTTAAACCCTTAATTGTCCTAGTGATGAGTTTAGTCTCATGAAGGTTTACTAATATGACACCCATAAACATTAAAAACATAAAAAAATAAAATATACTAAAAATAATTATATTTAATCCTTCCAATAAAATTAGAAAAAAAATTGGATAAGTCTTTAAACTAGTCATTATCTTAAAGAATTTCACAGAGAATCATGCATGAATAGATATGGTTTGAGTTAAGCTAGCATTAATACAACATATCACAATTAAAATAATGCACATATAAGCTTAATCACAGCTTCTTACATGAGATACTCTTATGATTTCATTCTATATAGTAGCGAAAAGTGTTTACAACCTAATCAATCTCATGAAAATAGTTCTACCATATATTTATTTGTCCATCTATTCTACATTATTATGAAAATACAACTCCATGAATCAAGAGATCTTTATTCAAGGTTGTAATGAGTCTATAGGGTATAGGTAAAAGAAAAATATGGTAAGGAAATCACAAATACTTCTAGAAAACTATTAGAGAAAAATAAAAAAAACTAGAGCACAACATCTCACTAGCTCGTATCTTCATTATTAATATATAGTACTATATTAGGACTTCATAAGTTGAACTTTGATTCCCCTTGCACACCTTTTATTTATTTAATTGTGGTTTTTTTCAATCTTTTCATTTTTTTTAAAAGATGAGATGCATGATACGTCAATACACAGATGTTTGACATAGCTCCTTGTTATCCAATAAATAATGTCCTATAAGCAAAAGAATTACCTAAAACCTATATTTTTAATCATCAAACTGGATCTATAAGAACTCTAGCAACATATAAGGTTCCATAAAATGCTCTATTAATCCTTTAAAATTAGGGTAAACTTTTCATTTTTCTGAGTTAAAGCATCGAGTAGATGAGTTTCATGAATTAAAAGGTCTATTTAAGCTCAAAGGTCTATCTAGTGGATAAAAGTATTTCAGGGTCGCAATTGGGCTTTAAAGGTATCAATCTTTATGCCTCTACTTATATCCATGTTATCGAATATATCAATATAACCTCAAATGATTTAAAGCAACTTTTAGATAAACATATTATAATAGGAGTACATAAGAAAAGAAAATGGACTTATATGCACAATATATCAATTATACAGTCTCAAAGCCTAAAGTATATTCATACATGTTGATATTAAATCTGAACATGCTTATTTTGTCAGTTAACATATCATATTAACATTGGCTTATGATGAATGATATTTTAATCTTGATTCTCATGAAATTTTTTTAGCTAACAATCGGTTTTAGACCTACACAGTTACTATCTCATCATTGCATTGAAAGAAACTAAAACACATACAAACAAAAAAAATTAACTAAGGACTAGAAAAAGAAACCTAAGAAAAATTTAAGACAAAATAAGCCTACTAAAGTAAAGCAACATAGAAAGAACAAAAAAAATCCTAAATCTTTCCCTTCTACACTTGATCCTTACATTATCCTCAATATAAGACTAATACCCCAAATGAAAGAACTAGGTGCAAAAGAGTAAGAAGACATAACTAAAGAAAATAATAAAAGATAGAGGAGAGGAGAGTAAGAAGTATCAAATTTGTTTATTATGTGCTCCTTATCTATTGGGCTGCTTTTTAATAAAGACTTGGTTTAATGTCCTTAGCTTGACATGGACCTATTCTGTCATTCATCAGCATGTGTTGGCTCATAAATGGTACTTTCTCAACATCATGCATTGTAAAGTTCTCATAGAATGCCTTTAGTCTATTCCATTCACCTTAAACACTTTATCAGTCTTCAAAATTCTAATTTCAACTCTACTAAGAGGGAAGACATTAGTTATTATAAAAGGTCCTTCCCAATGAAAACATAACTTACTCAAAAATAATTTAAGTTATGAGTGGAATAAAACCTTTTACTTAACAGTGAAGCTCTTTCTTGAAATAATCTATCATGGAAAGCTATCCTCTTTTCCTTGTAAATCTTAGAACTCTCATAAGGATATTTTTTTATCCCTTCAAATTGTTGCAATTAATTTCCTTTGAATACCCACTGCATCCATCTCCATGTTACATTGCTTTATTGCCCAATATGCCTTATGTTTTAATTTAATAGGGAGATAGCATGAATTACCATAGATCAATTGATAAAAAGACATATTAATAGGCTCTTATATACTGTCTGGTAAGCCCAAAGTGCATCATTAAGGCGTAAACTGCAATCCTTTTGATTTGGGTTAACTATCGTTTTGAGCATAAACTTCACTTCTTGATTTAACACTTTAGCTTGCCAGCTAGTTTGTGGATGACCTGCAATAGAGACTTTATATGTGATATTATATTTTTTCAAAAGAGTTTCCACAGGCTTATTATAAAAATGAGTACCTTTATTTCTGATCATAGCTTTAGATGTTCTAAATCTTATAAAGATATTACACTTAAAAAAATCTACAATAACTTTAGAGTCATCAGTCCTAATGGCTTTTATTTCAATCCATTTTGAGACATAATTAACAACGAGATAATGTAAAGGTTACCAAAAGAAGATTGTAAAGGTCCCATGAAGTCAATACCTATACATCAAACTTTTAACAATAATTATAAGTGTTTGAGGTATTTGATTTATAATTCAATGATCATAAGACTTGTAGAAAAGGTATAAGTCTTTAAACAACGAAGGCCAATAGAACCCATAATTAAGTACTCTCAATGCTATTTTTTTATCCAAAATGCCCTCTACCTGCTAAGAATTACAATAGGTTAAAATAAAAAGAAATTTAGTTTTAGGTACATGCCTTCTTATAACTCAATTGGAGTAACGCTTTTAAATATATGGATATCCCAAATTTAATACTTAGCATCACTCTTGATTTTGTCCCTTTGAGCTCTAGTTAAACCTTTCAGCAATCTTTTAGTTACCAAATAATTAACAATGTTTGCTTACCATCAGGTTGATACAACAACTAAAAAGAGTTGCTCACTTGGAAAGTTTTTGTATAATGGAATTGTATCTTCTTCATGAACTAGGCAGGTAAGATTTTTTGCAACCAAGTTTTTGCTGTAGCTCTTATTTTATTTTGAATCAAACTTTTGTAAGAGAAGTATCCAACTAATCAGTCTTGGTTTCGCACTGTTTCTGTGAGCAAGTACAAAAGAGCTACATGATTAGAATAAATAATTACTTTAGTACTAATCAAATAAGGATAAACTATCTCTAAAGCAAAAAAAATCATTAAAAGCTTTTTTTTGATTGTTGAATAACTGAGCTGTGCATTATTTAGCTTGCAAGAGGCATAATAAATGGCGTGTGGTGCTTTGCTAAGATGTTATTGCAAAATAGCAGAGTCACTTGCATCACAAGTGATCTCAAAGGGCAGATTCCAATTTAGTGGTTGGATCGTAAGTGTGAAGTCAAGAGCTCTTTCAATGTCTCAAATGCCTTTTTATATTTATCATCAAAGTGGAAGGCCGTGTCTTTTTATAGCAACTTGTATAGAGGCAATGCTATTTTTTGAAAAAAAATAAATCTACGATAAAAACCTATATGACCAATAAAGGAGCAAACCTCTCATATACTTGTGGGAGGTCGTAAATAGAGCTCAAGTTTTATCTTAGATTTATCAACCTTTATTCCTTAAAAGAAATAACATGCCCTAGAACTCTACCTTGATCTCACCTAAAATGGCATTTTTCCTAGTTCAACACTAGGTTAGTTTCCAGAATCTTTCGAGCACAAGTCTAAGGTTTCTAAAAATTTATTAAAAAATCACCATATACACTAAACCCATCCCTAAATATATCTTTATGATGTTTTCTACATAATAAAAAATAAGCTAGTTTTTGTATTATGCCGAATACAAATCCAACATATTAGAGTGAAGGAAATAATTTGGATTGTAATTAGGATTGAGTTGTCAGAGTGAATCACTCGCTTGACTATCGTACATAGCTATTATAAAATAGCCAAGAAATTAGGAGTCGCCATTAATCTTTTTGGGCTAGTCGTGATTAGTCACCTTGTTAGTGTAAGCCTTATAAGCTAATTATTATGGCTTGTAAAGTACTATCATTTAGTGATTTCATGTAATCAAACATTATATTTATTCAATGTTATAAAAGTATTTCTTTATCCATACGATTTACTTCAATAATTATTATAAATATCTTATGTAGATAAAGCCCAAACAAATTAGCCTTGTAAGGAATTGTAAAGAGTTATTATGAGATCCCTATGCATTAAAGTAGTATTTCTAAAATGTTTCTGGTCATCGTATTACCAAGACAAGGCATTGATAATACACAAAGACTGGCATGTGTAAGCCTCCCTGTATAGGATGAATGTAATTGATCTCGCAAGTTGAAGTATATAAATACTTAGGGATATTATATGGATACTCATTATGGTAACAAGTTCACTGAACATAACTTGCTTTGAGAGTTCCATTTGGTATTTCACTTAAGTGTCTATGGATCTCATGTGTCAGTAGTGCAAATGATCCATAGACTTATGACACCAAGTCATCTCATATAGGGAGTGTCAAGCTTTGATTACATCACAAATGAGTCCACAATAGATGGATGTTTACGGTAGGGTGGTTTTGGGTGTGGTATGAATCATATAGGAAATAAATGAGTGGTCTAAAGGAGATTCATCACCCTAAGTGATATGAGGGGACATATCTCACATGTACCTGACTCATGTTAACTTAAAGTCCTTGACCAAGGCAATATTGATTATTAAGTTAATGCATAGGGTTGTATACTAATATAGAATAAGTTAAAAGTAGAAACTGAACCATGCTTTTATTAATTTTAGGATATATGATGAAAGGATATTTATTATACTTAGATATTGGATACAGAACACTGAAGGGCTTGTCAAAACCATCTTGACATTTCCTACATGTTAGGTGGCCATGATGCATCGCTAAATGTTAATCATGGTCTATAAATATAAAATATTCTTAATTAAGCTATTTTATATTTATTGCCAATATGATGGGGGCCTAATGGATCGCATACATAAAGGTGATTAGTAGAAATTAATTGAGACTAGGTTTATATATCTAATACAAGTAATGGTTAATTAGGCCCAAATTGAATAAGTTCATATAGGCTGGGGCCAAAATTGTAAGCCTTCAAAAATTAAAATTTTAAACCATAGATATATCGCTTTATGATTGCTGTCCCATATAGATGATTTTGCTCTTGAAAAATAAAAAAATAAAGCTTACAAAACCTGGTTGGCATTTTCTCCTAAAAACCCTAAAAAGATTGTGCAATATTTGGTTTCTTGGAAGAAAAATTGTTTTCTTCTAGGCTCTTTAATTATTGAATCAAGATCTTTTAAGTGCAAAGGAAGATTTATTGAAATCTAAGCTACTAGCATAGCTCTTAGCAAGAAAGTCTCTTATTGATTGAAGGTTTTTTAGGTCATCTATGTGGATAACCATTAAAGGTTGGACACTTGGATAGCTTGGTTTATGACAACCGAGCTCAGTGTTTTTGATAATTAGGTTATGGAATTTCTGAAAGATTATATGTTTGAATCTTGAATAGATCTTTAGGTTTCTTGATCTTAAAGAATTGTCAAGATCATGCAAGAGGATCCTATTTAGGGAGTCTCGAATTATTTTTATTGCTACATTTTCGCTGCTATGTTTATATGTTCTTTATACAATTTTTGTAATCCGAATATTTGCTACCTTAGGACTTCCTACAAGTGGTATCAGAGCCTCTTTGCATCGATTTGATTAACATTGTGTTTTAGTTGTTACTGATTAAAGATTTTGTTATTTTGATGCTATCTTGATCCGTTCTTGAATTAAAAATTCAAGGAAATTATTTTTTCTGATTTTTTAAATTTTCAGCAAGCTAATTCATGTTTATTATTAAATTTTAATTAATTAAGATGTGATTTTTATTAATTGCATTGATATTGGAGTCATCGATTAACAATTTGGTGTTGATTGGTGCTAGGTTGGCTCTATTTTAGTATTTTGATGGGCTTGATTTTTTGGACAGCCATCGCTACTATTTTTTTCCATTTTTTGCCCATGTTGAAATTGTCATGAAAAGTTTATAATACTTGCTGAAAAAATCAAGTTAAAATTAAAGTTAAAAACATTTCAATTTCTAGCTAAAATGGGTGCACTAGGTGTGCTTGAAGCTTGTGCCATCTTGTCTTCTTTATTAAATCTTGGTGCGACATCAATGGCAGCAAAGTGTTACTCTAAATTTGCTATATTTTCAAAGGTTTAGTGGGAGAAAGACAATAGTCTTTGAATTGGAGTAGGTTGGCTAAAATAGCCATGCATGGGATAGAGTTCTAGTTTGACTAAGATTCATTAAAGTTTTTCACCAAACATAGTCCTACTTGGAGTAGGACTCTTCCAATTTTAATTTTCTTGAGATTTCAAATCTAATATGACTAGACTAAATTAAATTAAAATTAAATTAAAATTATAAAATGAACAAAAATGCTAAAATTTTGCATGGTTGGTGCAATACACCTTCTTAAGAGGTTAATTCCAATTAAAACTCTTATATCATCAAACACCTAATTATCCAAATGTATTATTTTTCTTAAATTGTTTATGATATAAATTGGATAATATAATAAGCTTGGAATTAAAATTCAATTAATTTGATTAATTAAAAAATATATTTAATTTAAATGATTAAACCTATATAGAATAGGATTTATTCTAATATGATTAGAATAAATATTAGTCATGTAAGAAAATTTGTTTTCTTATATTAAATACGAATCAATTATTTAAGCATAAAAAATTAGTAACCTGAATTTAAAACATATATTTCTATATATTCATAATTGTTGTGGATGTATAAGATGGTTATGGACTAGGCCTAATATGATTGTGGATGTATGGTTAATTGTTTATGAATGTTTACATTTTTTAAATAGGGTTTGTGAACCCTGCCTTAATCTATTTTCTTCAAAATTGTAAAATCCTTTTCTCACCTAAATCCTCTCGAATGTAACTCGAGGTTTCTTTATTGCAAATGTAATTAGATTAGATAAGTGTAAAATTAGGGTGGGCTAGAAAGATTTTTTTACTTGAAGATAGAGATCTAAGCGAAGGTGCCATAAAGCCCGAGAGACTGCAAGAAACTTTTGAAGACTTCTTATGTAATCACCTAGGAATAGACCAAGCAAGTTCCTTCGATGGCTCAAAGAAATTACCCTAGATAGTAGTCTATAATCATCCAAGTAGTATGCATGATAGTCGATTTATTTTATGTGATATTATAAATGCTATATATGTAAATATGATGAGACCTTAATTAAAATTCAAATAAAAAAAAACAAAATCCCTCATACAATATTGAGTCACATGCTTCGCAAGATAAAGGTGCCTTCCATTATTGATAATAATATACCCGAATTCTGGTTGAAAGTGATTTATTGAGCTACTCTAGGTCTTTTGTGCCCAAATGACATGAGTTATGAGTAATAGGTCTTACTCAACTAATGTTGTATGGTTTGGATGTGTCACACTTGACCATATGATGTTAGAGAAGATGGTTAGGCCAAATGTATATGATGCATTTAGGCTAAAAGTTGCCACCTAACTGATCTAGGAATTACAAAGAGGTGCAATTAGTAAACTGTGTTACCTACCCAACTAGGCTTGTTGTAATTTGTTGAGTCACTGATGGTTGCAACATGTTAAAAGAGATCCCAACCCACTAGAAATACCTTGAAGAAATTTTTGAATAATAGTGATCGCTATTATTTCAAAAAATTAGTGGAAAGACTAATAAATATTTAATACCTTTTCATTATTAGTTTAAGACATGAATAACTAATATACACTTATTTTATATGATAATGGTATTTATATTAACTGCATTATGAGGCATACTTGATGCTAAAGCCTAAAGTGTTTAGAATGGTATTTGAAATTAAAAAGTGTTCTCAATAAAAGGAAGGTAAATGACCTTCGCATGATTAAATTAAACTATTTTACTATTATTATTACCTCTTGGATAATAGATTCAGGATGTGGATCTCACTTATGTAATGATTATAAGCTTGTTAAAGAATAGTAGAAAATTAGGCTCTAATAAGGTAATTTTGAGAATGAGCAATGGATCAAAAGTTGAGGCCACTACCATCAAAACTTGTACCTTATCATTGCCTACAAGCATGACCATGGAATTAAAAGAATGTCTTTATGTTCCAAGAT
>JBBYHL010035028.1:0-10145 GCA_038381835.1 Adansonia madagascariensis
TATAAACCAATTTAATTAAGATTCGAGTTGAATGAGATTTCAATCATATTTAAATGTTACTTTTTTAAAAATAATTATATGAATAAATTGAATTAAAATATAAGTTAAACAGTACAAGATGTTAAAAAAAAAAAGATATGGCGTTCCAAACGCAAAAAAAAAATGAAAAATGGCATGCCAAACCTGAAATGAAAAGTAAACGCCAAATGTTTGAAGTTATTGGCCTAGTGGAAAGCTGGCACGAGACTTTTAACTTTCTTGCCAGTAAAGTTGAAAACAATGGCATGTGTATTGACTCTTTTCCAACCCTATTTACTCAAGAGAGTTATCTTTACAAACTGTCCCCCCTCTTTTTTTATTGTGCAATACAAGACCCACCTTCGCACAAAAAAAAAAAAAAAATCAGTACTGGGGGTCCAATGAATCTTAGAGAACCTTGTCCCAAAATCCAGCTATTAAGATGAGAGTCTAGATTCATATAAATCTCACAAAGAAATCTCATATTTTTTATGTAAGATTAAGTCTCATAATTTGCAATTAGGCACCAAGCAAACACAGCTATTTCGGCTGGCACCACTTGAGCCGCATGGTTACAAATAAGACGTTGCGAATGACTCTGATATCAATTGATATGAATATTTGAAGAACCACACTCTAATAACTAGCTATTAGAGTGAGATAACCTAGCTCTGCATAAATCCCATAAGTTAGATGCGGGATTGTAATTTGCAATTAGGCACATAATGCTTCCTTATATATGAGCATGCATTATACAATCTTTTTGGCCATCTAAGCATTCAAATAGGGATGACTGTCCTAGGCCAAACTCAGAGTGCACCCTTGGAAGGAATTAAAGTTTCTTGGTGATGGTCAAGGAACAAAAATGTTAAACAAGACGTTATTTGCTCAAACGAGAAATTTGCATGTAAAATGAACAGAAAGAAAACTCACTAAAACAATCATTTTGAAGGATTATGATAGTTTATGTTTTAATAATAATTTTTGCACCATATTAAGTTTTTAAGCTACCCACTTGTACATTGTATTTCATACAACAATAATGAGCTACAGAAAAGAAGGTTATAGCAAACATCACTTATGAACATTATTGTTGTCATAATTTTTGAATGAACAAAAAGTCATACTTGTAGAAACAACAACTCTATGACGGCAATGACCCATCCTTACTATTATATGCTATGGCTACAGCTGTAAACAAATTTTTACAAGATATATTATCAATATCACCTCTCATAATTTATACACTAAAGGTTTACCTCAGAGTTTGCATAAAATCTGGATCCAGAGATCACCACGAAATGAGTTTCATTTCGTGTAGGAGTGTAACAGGGATGATGATTGCTTTTCTATATTCCTTCCTGAGGCTAAAGGAGAAACCCCAGCTGTTTGCAATGATGAAGATGATGAAGGAGCCGGGGCAGAAGCAGCAATATTTGAGAAAGTGCTCGTATTACTGCTCACGTTTATGCTGGTTCCACTAATAGAACCTTCGGAGGCAGCTTTTGGTGCTGGCGGTCTCTCAATAGCTGTGATTCCTTCCAGCATCTGAACTACTTTTCCCATCATTGGCCGCTGAGAAGGCTGTTCTTGGATGCACCAGAAACTAACCTGAATTGCCCTAGTTACTTGCTCCATGTCAAAATCTTGATCAACAAGCCTTTTATCGACAATTCCCATCACATTGCCCTTCTCAAACTCTTCATAAGCCCATATAGAAAACTTTTTCCTATTTGTCTCAGGTGAAACATCAAAATTCCTTCTTCCACTCACTATCTCCAACAAAACCATTCCATAACTATAGACATCAGATTTAGAAGTTATCGGAAGGTTTGCAAGCCATTCAGGTGCTAAATAACCCCTTGTCCCCCTAACACTTGTCAACGTTCTGTATCTATGGTCTTTGGGATTTATGAGTTTGGCAAGGCCAAAATCTGACACTTTGGCATTGTAATTTTCATCCAAGAGAATATTCTCAGGCTTTATATCACAATGAACAATGCAGTCCCGACACTCCTCATGAAGGTATGTGATTCCCCTTGCAGTTCCAAGAGCAATATTAAATCGATATTCCCAGCTCAACATCTTTCCTGAGTGCCCTTCAGTGACAAAAAGGAAGCTATCTAGAGACCCATTTTTCATGAACTCATACACTAAAAGCCTGTGACGACCCTCAGAGCAAAAACCTATCAATCTCACCAAGTTCAAATGGTGGGTGCTGCTAATGGTAGCAACCTCCATTCTAAACTGTTTTTCACCCTGCTCAATGCCTTCCAGTTGCTTCACTGCCACAATGTTTCTGTTAGCAAGAATTCCTTTATATACAGCTCCGAACCCTCCAGCTCCAAGCTTGTCCTTAAACCCCTTGGTTGAGCGCTGTAGCTCCTTATACGAGAACTGAACAGGAGCACCAGATGCATACTCAAGAAGAGCATATTGAGCAGATAAACCCCCGAATTTGGGACTGTTTCTACAACACCACCACCACAAACTGCCTTCCAATACAACCAAAACCAACAGGGTAGCAACAATAACAACCACTACAACCCAAGCACGCAACCTCCAACCTCTACTATTCCCTGTATTATCTGCAATAGAAGATGGGTTCGGTAACACTGGTCCACAAACCTTAACATATGAAGTGCTAGGAAGCGCTGGACTTTGATATCCACTAACAAACTCGGTGGTTTTTAAGTAACAAAGCCCTGTTCCATCTGACAAAGAAGTGGAAGCAAGACAAGAGGGACTTACAAGACAATTCAATCTACATGCTGATATCCCAACGAAGAAAACCTGAGACGACAACTCAGGTGGGTAAGTCAAAAACTCGGCATGGTCCAATTCCAACATAGCAGCACTCCCTGGACAATTTTCAATCTCCGCTTTCCTCTTACACCCTTGCCTCCTATCATTCACATCAACAAGCTCAAAATTCTCAGACGGGCATCCGCAAATTGGATCTGAATCATTATAACTACAAATTCCCAGATTCCCACAGTAACCAAAAACCTCACACTGATCCAAAACTGCAGACCATCTCACAGTTGTAGTCCCACTACCTCTAGCAGAACTATATATCCTTAAATTCCCATCATCATCTAATCTTAAAAACCTCAAAATATCACTTCCTTCAGCATAGTCACTACTATAAGCCACAATTGCCCCACTACTCAAACTAGGATCATACAAATTCAAAATCCCGATAGATTGCAACCCTAAACTTGGTGAAGTTAAATTAGCATCAAAGGAAGAATTCAGCCCTTGGTTCCAGTAAACAATACTATCATTCCATCTCAAAGTTAAATTACCTGACCTTTCAAGAGAAAAGGAATAAATCCCAGTTCTCAGAACCCTCCCCAAAGTGAAATTCTGGCCCGGAACGATCGTATCCGTTGGATGATCAAACGACGACCAAACAGTAGCACTGCCATTGCCCAGTAGCCGGAGTTCCCCTGTGTCTTCCAACGAAGCCGAGGAAACACCCTGGTTGGCGGTGCCAGAGTCCCAGACAACGGCGCCGGAGCCATTGGTAAGACGGAGGGCTCCGTCAGAGAGTAAACGAAACGAACCACCAGAGTCAACGGTGGCGGCGCCACCAGCTGTCCAAATACGAACAACTCCACCAGCATATGTAATAGCAGCAAGGAAAGAGTCGGAGGAACCCGAGGAAATGAAGGAAAGGGAGAAAGTGGAATTGGAATTGGAAGAGACCCATGATTGGTTAGTGGAAGGGGAGATGGACGAGCCTAAGGGGATCGTGGAAGATGAAGCAACAGAGAAGAAATTTGAGACTGAAAAGAAGAAGAAGAAGAAGAACAACAACAACAAAAAGATTCTGCTCATTTTGTTCAATTTCTTAGAAATTGAGGCTTCAGGAGATCGTTGGTTATTAGCTTTATTTTTGGTAGTTGAGACTGGAAGATTGGAAAGTAGAGAAGAAGATGAAGGTGGGAACAGTCATGGGAGAAGACTTTGACTCAGTCCTGTTGAGTGAGTCATTTTTATGAGGATGTTTTCACGCAAATGAAGGCTCTGGTTTTTCAACATTTTTTTTTTTTTTTTTTTATAATTTTTTGCAGCAAGTCGTTCTCCAAAAAGAAACGACTGAGTCACGGTTTTTATTTTCAAACATGCCAAATAAAAAAAATTATATTTTCGGCTTATATTTTTAGTGCTTGAAATTGTTTAATTTAATAATATTTATGAAATTAATTATGAGAAAATTATATATTTATTCTCAAATAAAACTTTTAAATTTTATAAATAAATTAAATTTTTTAAAAATAAATTTTAAAAATAAATGATAAGTTTTTCTAAAAAATATTTAATGAACTCTATAATCAGTGTATTAAAATTGAATTCACCAAGTTACTTATTTGAATTTCTTAACATAAAAATGGTCTTCCATTGTGGCTGGATTGCAATGAAAATGATGTTCTAATATTTGAAAGATTCTGGTCATCGGTAGAATCAAAGTATCAAGGATTGAAATGAAAATTAAAAAGAAAAAAAATTGTAAAGTCTTTTTAATCAAACCTTAGACTTCATTAAAAAAAATAATATTTGTAATTAAAAAAGGTAAAAAAAAAAAAAAAAGAAGTCACTATTAAGTATTAAAAGAATACTATTAATTAAAATTTCATTAGTACAATATGAAACATATTAATTCTTACAAATATTATCTAAAATAAGACACAATAAAAGTAAAAACAATAAAAAAATGAAATAAGTAAACCTAATAATTTAAAACATAGTTATTAAACCGGATCCCTTCGATAGTTGGATAGTTTGATCTAGTGAATCGAGTATCACCAAATCTGTTTTGTATGTAAACCGTTCATGTGATTAATCCTAATCTAATCATCTGTCTTGACTCCAGGGTTTAAAGGTTTCATGACTAAATGTATACTTGTTGTCATTAATAATCAAGAATATGCACACATGACTCATTACTAGTTTAAATGAGTTCTTATTCTATTCTAAATAAACTAATTAACGAGTATAGATATCTAATTTCGTCCGGATCTCTTTTCTAATAGTCTTGAATATTCGGATCAAGAACTTAATGGCTATGCTTATTGAGACTGATATTTTTCATATGAACAAGACATTTTCAAGATCTTTTTAGTCATAATTTAAATAATCATAAGTTCAAGTGACAAACAAGTCATATTCTGATCTCTAATTTCAAATATATAGGATGAATATTTAAGAGAAAAAATTATTTTTTATCTTTTCTTGTCAAAATTTTGAAAATTTATTTTTGCGAAAGATATCGTGGTCAAATTTTCTATTTTTAAAAATTTTTAGAGAATTTTTCATTAAAATTGAAAGTTGACCATTGTATAATTATACTGATATTTGTATAGTATTTATGCCAATTCGTACTCCGAAAAATTAGAATTATTTAAGCAAAAATTTATATTGGCATTTTATACCATAAGCAGTCAGGTTGTCCATTTTGTGAGTAATTTTAAATTTTTTAGAGTACTACGAGTTTTATACTCATAAAATTTTTCCTGATAAAATTATTTTGAATTTCGGATTTTCATCTTTACCATTTTATAAATTAATATTTTGAGTAACATGTTTTATTTAATTCATTTTATATAATTTTTAACGTATTTTTTAAAATTTTCTCGGTTCTAGAATACGATTTTTCCACTATCTGTAAAATTTTTTATGTAATTTTCTCGAATTTTGAATTTTAAAATTCTTTAAATATTCACCTTCAACTAATATTAAATCATTTTTTAAAATTCATGTATTTGTTATGAATTTTATATTTTCTTCCTGTTTCTAAAATACGGAGTTTTCTATTTCAAAATTTTTTGGGAAGGTTTTTCTTAGTTTATAATTTTTAAAATTCTTTAAATATTATTATCTAATTCGTATTAAATCAATTTTGAAAATTTTAACTTTTTTATGAGTTTTAGAATTTTTTTCTGTTACCAAGATACGTGTTTTATACTATGTAAAATTTTTCGGTGAGATTTTTTTGAGTTTATAATTTTAAAAATTCTTCAAATATTATTGTTTAAATCATATTAAATCAGTTTTTAAAAAATCATTTTATTTTATGAGTTTTGCATTTTTTTCATAATTTTTCAGTTTTCAAAATATAAAGTTTTCTACTCCGTAAATTTTTCAGTAGGATTTTTCGTAGTTCATAATTCTCAAAAATCTTTAAATGTTATTATTTAATCACTATTAAATCAGTTTTAAAAATCCGTTTTATTTTATGAGTTTTACATTTGTTTTCTAAATTTTTCTCATTTCCAAGATACAAAATTTTTTATTCCGTAAATTTTTAGGGGCTTTTTCTAATTTTATAATTTTTAAAATTCATCAAATATTTTTATTAGATTCATTTTAAGTCAGTTTTTGAAAATTTAATTAATTGGTTGAATTTTGAATTTTTTTTATATATATTAATTTTTATCCTAAAGGAATTTTCTTGTATAATTTTACGAGTTTTGAAGTTCCAATATGTTTTTTTTCATTATTTCATTTCCAAATTTTGTTTATGATTATTAATTTTTTAATTTATATTTTTTTATCATTATTTTAATTTTGTTTTAATTATTGGTTGTTTTCTATTAGTTTTATGAAAACTAGTCTAGTTGATATCTAACATTTCACTAACCAATTTAGTTGGTTTTTAATTACCAATTAGTGATGTTATCAATGCAATCATGATAATATATTTGTGAATGACCACTAATTACAAATCAAATTAATGCATCTAAACTTTTGATGCAAATTAATGAATAAAATAAAAATAAAAATAAAATAAACAAATTAAAAACAAAAAAGAAAAGAAAAAGAAAGCTTTCGGCCAAGGGTTCTTCTTGATCCCTTGGCATTCCTCCCTCTTATAAATAGAGGGAGGATTTTGTTGTGAAAAACATTTTTTTGGTTGGCTAAGAAAAAAGAGAGAAAAAAATCACTCGAAAATTTTTAGTTTTTTATGCTTTGTTAAGGTAAGCTTCATTCTTTTTGTTTTTCTTCATTTTTCTTCATTTTCCATCTCATTTAGGATTCAAAACCATATTAAGGCTCATGGATTTCCATCCATGTTGAAAGGCTAAATATGATAATTTTATTTTTTTTATTTCTTTTCATGAATTTTTCTAGCAAATTTTTTATGAAATGGTATTTTTATTATTGTGAATCTGATTTTGTTGTGATTATATTTAAATTTGAGTTATTTATTTGGTGTTATTTTGATTATTAGTATTTTGATTGATTTTGTTTTGTATTTATTTTATAATTGTATGTTTATTTAAGCTTAATAATGGTAATTTATATTATTTTCATGATTTCTTTTGTCAAATCATGCATAAATCCCATGCTTTTTCATCTTGGCTGAATGTGTTTGGGTTTGATAATGATGATTTTGTGCTTATTTTCTTTTAATTTTAGGGTTTTTAGGTTATTTAGTAATATTTGTAAACTTAGGGACTAAATTGCAAAATTCATGAGAATTTTTAGGCCATTTGTGGCTTGGCCTAGAACCTGATGGACCTTAAGAAATATGATTTATGTGTTTGCAAACATGATTTAGGCATTTTTAGCATTTTAAAGGGTCATTTTGCAATTTTAGGAAATTTAGAGACTAAGTTGCAAAAAAATGATGGTTTATGGCTAAAATTGTTTGGCCAAACCTTTGTACACATTTTTGCCATGTTTTTTTTTGGTGATTCTTTGCTTGTTTGATGATTTTTAATGATTTTTTTGTGGTATTTTAATATAATTTTACAAAGTTTAGGGGTTACTTTGTAAATTGTAAATAAATTTTTTGTCCAAGGTATTTGGCTGAATCTGTGTTGATATATTGGCTGCATTTTCATGCATAATTTCATATGGTTTTTTATAATTTTTATGTTATTTTATTATATAGGGACTAAAATGAAAATTTAGAAAAGGTAGAGACTAAATAGCAAATATTTAGGGGGCAAAATGTATATTTCACTAGTTTTAATGATTTCTATTATTTCTATGGCCTTCCGTAGGGATATAAAATTTTTTAAAGCTTTTCGTAGTTGTTCAGTCCTTCGAAGGATACGAAATGTAATTTTCAAAAATTTAAGGGCTTTATTGCAAATTTTGCATTTCACATCAAACTTAAACTTGTAACTTTTCCATTTAGACTAAATTCATCTACTTTTCATCATTTTAGTGTCCATTAGGGTATCAAGATACTTTTACGTCGAAGGTATACCCTAAGGGTGTTTTGATAATTTTTTAAAATCGAGTCCTAGATAGTAACTGGGATGCTTTTATGCCAAAGGTGCATATTTAGGATAGGTTCATCCAGTTCTCATCATTTAGTGTCTATTAGGAGCACCGGGATGCTTTCATGTCGAAGGTATACCCTAGGGGTATTTTCATAATTTTTCTCACCGAGATGCTTTTATGCCAAAGGCTAATGTTTAAGATCCATTTAGCCTTCTAAGGTCATTTTAGTGTCCATTAGGGATATTGGGATACTTTCATGAAGGTATACCTAGGGGCATTTTCATAATTTTCCTCACCGGGATGCCTTTATGCCAAAGGTCAATGTTTAGGATTCATTTAGCCTTCTAAGGTCATTCTAGTGTCCATTATGGGTATTGGGATACTTTCATGTCGAAGGTATACCTAGGGCATTTTCGTAATTTTTCTCACCCGGATGCTTTTATGCCAAAGGTCAATGTTTAGTATTCATTTAGCCTTCTAAGGTCATTTTAGTGTCTATTAGAGGTACCGTGATACTTTTATGTCAAGGGTATACCCTAAGGGTATTTTCGTAATTTTTTTCACCGGGATGCTTTTATGCCAAAGGTGAATGTTTAGGATTCATTTAGCCTTTTAAGGTCATTTTGGTGTCCATTAGAGGTACCGGGATATTTTCATGTCGAAGGTATACCCCAGGGGCATTTTCATAATTTTTCTCATCGAGATGCTTTTATGCCAAAGGTGAATGTTTAGGATTCATTTAGCCTTCTAAGGTCATTTTAGTTTCCATAAGAGGTACTGGGATACTTTCATGTCGAAGATATACCTGGGGGCATTTTTATAATTTTTCTCACCGGTATGCTTTTATGCCAAATGTGAATGTTTAGGATTCATTTAGCCTTTTAAGGTCATTTTGATGTCTGTTAGGGGTATCAAGATACTTTCACGTTGAAAGTATATCGTAGGGGCATTTTGGTCATTTCGCTGGAACCAAGTCCTATGTGATTACAAGGATATTTTCGTGTCTAAGGGACATATTAAGAATAAGTTCGTCATTTCAAATTGTTATTGAGTTTTAGGAAGTTTTATAAATATTTTCTATAAAATATAAAATTTTCTTTTTAGAAAATTAAGGCTATGTCTCCAAGTTAAAATAATACGTAGATTTTTTCCTAAAATATGAGAGAGGTTCTACGGATTATTTTAATATCGAGACATCTTTTTCAAAATGAAAATTGAGATTTTTTTAAATGTTAAAAAATAATAATAAAACCTTTCACATTCCTCTGGCCCTGCACTAGGGTGCAAAAGATATTTTTAATTTTAAAACCTTTTGTGTTCCTCTGGTTTTCTATTGGGACACAAAGGAGAATGATAAAAAACTTTCGTGTTTCGTTCGTCCTCCAATGAGTACGTAAGAGATTTTGACTTTCAAAATTCTGAAAACCCGATCTTCCTAACACAGAATAATAATAATAATAATTTTTTTTTAAATCATTAGTTCAGAAATTTATAATTAAATGCCAAATGTTGAAACCAAATAAAAATTAAAATTGGAATTCAAGTTAACACATAATTAATAAGGTACCCATTTTTGGGTATCACAAGAGGGTCGATCCTTACTTGTGATTGTAACCGACTCTTGGACCCTTTTTATATGATCTTTGGTTTGATCGCGGGCCTCAGAGTTTGTATTCTAAGGTTTTGTAACCTTCAAAATACAAACTCCGGTAGGTGACCAATCTCACCTAGCCCAAATAGATTGGTGGCGACTCCAAATAAATAATCATTTCATAATGACTATTTAAGGTTAAGTCGAGTGAGTGATTCATCTCGACCACCCAATCCCCAAAATAAGAAAATGTTAATAATGATATAGCTTGTAGAGATAAGGGAATATAATGTAG
>JBBYHL010035039.1:0-10145 GCA_038381835.1 Adansonia madagascariensis
TGAGATAATTAGAGCCACCAAAGCAGGGTCGACTAGTAAATTTGACATGAAAGATATGGGTTTAGTATATGTGATTTTATGAATTAAAAATTTTAAATCAAAGGATGGTTTAGTGTTGACTCAGGATCATTATATGAATAAGATCCTTGAGAAATTCAATAAGAATGACACCAATGTGGCTAAAACACCTATAGATGTTAATTTACATCTAACGAAAAATACTGGTGATGCGATATCTCAAGTATAATATTCGCAAATAATTGGTAGCCTAATGTATCTTATGAATTGCACAAGACCAGATATAGCCTACTCTGTCAGTAAACTGAATAGACACAAATAATCCTGGTCATGATGATTGGAAGGCCATCGTGAGGGTGCTCAGATATTTAAGATATATCTCAAATTACGGATTGCATTATATGAGATATCCAACTGTACTTGAAGGATATATTGATGCCAATTGGATATCAGATACTAGAGACTCAAAATCCACCAGCGGATATGTCTTTACAATAGGAAGAGCTGCAATAACATGGAAATCTTTTAAAACATGTATAGCCAGATCCACTATGGAATCTGAATTCATAGCTTCAGATAAAGCTAGGGAAGAAGCGGAATGGCTTTGAAACTTCTTAGAAGATATTTCAAGTTGGCCGAAACCTGTGCCGACAATATGTATGCATTGTGATTGCCAATCTATAATTGGTAGGGCATAAAACAATTTATATAACGGTAAGTCTCGACACATTCATCAAAGACATAATATAGTAAGGCAATTGCTCTCAAATGAAATTATCTCTATTGATTATGTGAAGTCAAGGGATAACATCGCGGATCCGCTTATAAAAGGCTTAAAGAGAAAGCAAGTCTTTAAATCATCGAGGGGAATGTGACTTAAGCTTACAAAATAAAAGTTACATAACGAAAACCCAACCTAGTTGATTGGAGATCCCAAGATCTAAGTTCAAAGGGACAACTAAATTATGTTAACTCAGTGAGAGCATTGAAAAAGTCAAACACTCTTACCCATTCCTATGATGAATCAGCGTTACCTGCAAAAGAGTTAGGTTAAGCTATGTTTTTAATGATTCTTATAGCTTAACAAGATCAGGTGGGGTATGGTAAGATACCCTCAATAAGAAATCACCTATGTAAGTGTAAAACGTAGCCATTTCTATGAGAATTGAGCAAAATTCTCTAGAGCACTCTCTGAAACCAGGATGGGTTCGGGGCTAAAATGAACACAACTGTGAGAACTAATGGTGTTCGAAGAGGGATTTTATGACACCTATTGTCTGGGTTTACATGAAAGGCTGAATAGTTCAAGACATCAAGTTCACTGTTAGTCGAGTAAATCTGATAGTTGCCACTATAGAAGATTCAAGGCCAAAAGCTACTTATCCAAATGCAATAACTCATCAAAGGTATTCTCTCTTATTTTGAGTTAGTTTGTCTTTTTAATCAAACAATTTCTATTCATGGGGGGATTGTTGGATATTAATACTAAATTAACGGTATATAGATATGAAATATGCATAGAAGTTTTGTTGTATAGTATACGTAGGTTGTCGTACCATGATATATGGTATAAGTTTAATTTATAAGATTGATATCGAAGATAAATGAGAAATTGCTCTCATTATATCCGCTTGAAGAGGAAGAAAATTGGAGCTAATTCAGTCTGATTAAGAAATTACTAAATTGGCCCGGTTAATTGTTCGATTTTAAATAAATAGTCATCTATTCGAGCAGTTATTACTACTTGAAATTTAAAAATGAAAAATCGTTTGTAACATGTTCACATGTGAACAATTAAAAAAAACGGTTTGGATATGTCTTAAATTTCAATTTAAATTGAAATTGAAACGTTTGTCTTTAAAACCACTTAAAACTATATTAAATGGTTTAGTCATTTGCCGTTCCATTGGAAAAGGATAAAAAACATATATATATATATGTATATAGTTATATATACTACTCTTCTAGGATTGAAAAAAAATATATATATATATATACTCAAAAGAATTCCTTGGGTTTTGTTTTTTTTTTGTTTTTAAGTAATTTAGTTTTATCATCTTATGAGAAAGAAAAAAATAATTGTATTCTTTGATTCACCGTGTTATCGTTTGAAAGTGCTATCTACCAGTAACAAAATCGAAGAGGCTTGGGAGACGTATTGTAGAATTTGTCTAGCACGTTTGGGCAAGTGATAAACGTCTTAAGGTTAGAGGTTACAAACCTTAATTTGATCAAAATTTGTTCTTTGAATTTTCTTTTATGATAATATAATTTTATTTGAACTTTTTAATTAAAATTAGTATTATCTAATCAATTTATATATTTTATAGTATTTTAATTTTTTTAGACACAAAATCTCCGACGAAACGTACCCTTATAATAATATTTTGTTCCAGGAAGAAGTAATGTGGTTTCAAAAATCACTTGAGAAATGGGTCTGCTTTGGGGATAGGAACACTTTCTTCTTTCATGCCTAGACAATCATCAAAAGAAAACGGAACAAGATTCATGGTATTTTTTTACTAAATGGAGATAGGGGTGTGTTGATAGTGGTGCCTTCCAAGTTGAAGCCTTGAACTTCTTTAAATCACTTTTCTGCTCCTCGAAATCATGCAATCGAATGTGCTACATGTTCCTAATATACCTGCTCCTAGTTATGAAGCAGTTACTAAGCTTACAGCAGTGGTATCAAAAGAGGAGGTATTAGAGGCATTGAGGTCTATGAGATCATTTACAGCTCCTGGTCCCAATGAGTATCAACTGTTTTTCTTTAAAACTGACTGGGATGTTGTGGGTGACGATATCTGGACTCTGGTTAGAGAAGTGTTTTTAAATGGCCACTTTGACTCGAGGATTTTGGAAACATTGATTTGTCTCATTCCGAAAGTGAACCAGCCCTCCCATTTTAAGGATTTTCGGCCTATAAGCCTTTGTAATGTAGTTTATAAGCTCATTACTAAGGCTCTGGTGAATAGATTGAGACCCTTTCTAGCTAACTTAATTGGTACTCTTCAAAGTAGCTTCATTCCGGGTAAAGATACTTCTGACAATGCGATGATATGTCAGAAAGTATTGCACTACATGCATAAAACAAAAAGCAGACAAGGAGCATTAATTTTTAAACTGGACTTGGAGCAGGCTTATGATAGAGTGGATTGGTCTTACTTCAAAATCACATTGGAGGAGTTTAGATTTTCCCATTCTATAGTCAAACTAATTATGTTTTATGTATCCTTATCAACATTTTCACTTCTTTGGAATGGTAATTGTTTATGCTTTCCTCACGGGTACCAGAAGCCGGGTGCAACCCTGCAATAGAAAGAAGGTCAGGAGGACGTTGGAGTTTATGCTCCGGGAGTCCTCTCTGATGGTTAAGTCAGAATAGTGTTTTGTATAATGGTGTGTATATATCTGGGAGTCCAATCCCTTACCTTTGGGCTTCCTTGCCCCTTTTATAGGTGTTGTTTGCAGACATGGTGTCAGGTGATCTGATAATGACATGATCAGTGCCAAGCTAGATGTCAAGCTATGGAATCTCGTGGTCGGCTTCGTCAGTCGGCTGCTATTCAAAAGGTGTCAACTCTGCATTTAAGTCATTGTCGGAGGAGTCACATCGCTGTCAAGTGCTGTTGGGTGATCGGCTGCATGGTATTGCTTAGCGATCATCCACAACTGTTGGCCGATATCGTTTGGCGATCACTATTCATAGAGGTATAAACAATTGTCACCCTCCTCGATCCAAAAGGCAGTCATAAAGTGACTCGACATTTTGGATGTCTGTGAGGGGTGAGTTGGCTCATGGAATTTATGGCATAACGCGCGGAGGGCAAAAAGATACAACTGTCATTAGTAATGGTGGTAGTAATGGCAGAGTGGAAAAGGGCATGGGACAGGAGGATGAATGAAATTGGGACATGCGGCCTGACAGGGGGATTCGTAAGGGCGTGTTTAGGGGGATACGAAATGACAGGGTAGGCACGTGTCAGAAGGGGGCAGAGTGCCAGTGTGGTGCAGTTATTGCGCTGGGGGAGAGACGAATGAGATGGCAACACATGGTGATGGGGAATATGAAAAGCCAAGATTGTTTTGCTATATAATGGGGTGTGGGCTTAGCAGGGTTTCATGTGTTTAGAGAAAGAAAGAGAGCAGAGTAAAAGGTGGTAAAGCTTGTTTGTTAGGAGAAGGGGTAAGTTTTATAGTGGAGATACTGTTGTTGGAGAGTTTATGTTAGTTTTGTTAATACATTTGTGTGTTATTTTGGCAGCTATCGTGCTTGTGGATTTACAAGTAAGAGCACTGCGAAGAGTAAGGGCTTTGTGTGGTAAGTTTCGGTGAGTTCCTATTGCCTTTTTGCTATTTTAGGTTTGTAAGGTTGTAGCATATGGTAAGGAGGGGAATGCTGTTGGTGAAGTCGGTGGCCAAGAAGGGTAGATTGGAGGAAGTAAGGAACGAAGTGAGGGCGATAGTGGAGCAGTTAACCCAAGGTGGGATGTCTGGTCGTGTGGTATCGGATGAGGAAGATATGAGAGAAGAGGTGGTCGCAGAACAGAGTGGCGATCAGGAAGATGAAGCATCGAGTGGGGGCGATGCTGGGGAGGCGATCGTCGGGGGAGGTATTAAGGGGGCGATCACAGATGTGGATACAAAAGCGGTAGACATGCATGGCGGGTCTATAAACATACAGATCGTATGGAGGTGGATGTATGATAGAGGGGTAGTTTGGGGAGCTACCAGATCGCCGAGGCAGAGCCGCATTAGAGAGCTACATTCATTGAAGGGAACAGTGTGGCGTTCTACCTTCAAATCTTCAAGGCAGGGTTCCATCTGCCCTTGAAGCCGTTTTTCTGTGAGCTGTTAGAGGCATACAATTTGTCGCCTAATCAACTGAACCTAACAGTTGGGCGATTCTGCTCACTTACTTCCTGGTGTGCAAGGAGAAGGGATGGCGACTGTCGATTGGAGTAGTGAAGGAGTTGTACTTTCTGAAACAGGGTGAGCTTTGTTTTTATTATTTGCAATCAAGGGAGGGAGGTAGGATGGTGGTGGACTTGCCGTCGAATGCATATATGCGGCATGACCCATTTTTTGTGGTGACAAAGAGGGCGGGCATAGAATGGGGTTTTCCAGTTTGGTGGGGTAGGAGGCCAAAGGCTAGTAACTAGAGGACTGGCTTGGAGACTGCAGAGAAGGACTAGGTGATCTTCTTTAGAGGCGAATACGTGAGCAGCAGAATATACTTGGCATTCCAGAATATTCAAAGGAAGTGTTTGGGGCGAGACTTGGAGGACGTGCCAAAAAGAATAGTGCGTCCCGTTGGTCAACGGAGGCGACGACGTTTGTTATAACGTCAAAGAGGTATGTTTTAAATGAGTGTGAGGTTGGCGTGTGTGCATTTGTCGAATAGAGGTTTTGATATTTGATGTTGTGTTTTTAGTTAAGCATGTAGCAGAGGAGGGAATAGAAGATGCGAAAGAAGGGGAAGGGGTTGTGGGGTTGGTTGTTTATGATGGCGTGGAGGTTTTGGGAGTGAGTAGTAAGGATCGAGCGGGTAGTGTGGCTGGGGCCGATCATTCATCTACGCAAGGGATGGAAGAGGGTATTTTTTCTAGTCACTTGTTGTTAGGGGAGAAGAATTGATAATACTAACCTGGTTGTTTTGGTTGTTATGCAGGAATAGACCCTGTTCAGGCGGTGTTGGCAGAGCGGGCAGCAGAGAAAACTGCTGCGCGTCAAAAGAGAGGGAAGAGAAAGGTGGTCGAGCGATCGGAAGGAGAGGGTGTGGCTATCAGTGTGGCAGTTCGTGAAGAAGTATCGGCGTTTGTGTCAGCGGTGGCGACTGCAGTGGTACCCGTGTCACGACATGGGACGAAAATAGTGGGCTCAAGTGGTGGGCCCGTTCCGGCGAGTGGCGAGTCATCCCAGCCTAGCTCTGCTTCAGCAAGGCCGTGGGCAGGTGGTCCTGGTGCAAGTTCTGGTGGGCTAGGCATACTGCGTGAAGGGCGGGTGCCAGATTTTGAGGCAGCATTGCAGTGGGCAATGAGAGGTATGGCGCCCGAGGACCAGGAATTGTTGGCGAGGAGGAGTCCAGCCCGTAATTTGAATGCGACCATGGTGGGCCTGGTTGATGCGCTTCACTGCCAGACGGCTTACACTTGCCAGATGGCTAACTGGCAGAAAAAGTTTAACCTGCAAGCGTCGAAGATAGTGGAGCTGAACGCTCAAGTTGTGAAGCATAAGAAAGCGAACGCTAAGCTGGAGGCGTCGTTGAAGGAAATTAAGGAGAGGAGGATGATTGAGATAGCCGAATTGCTGCTGCGTCTGAGTCGGCAAAAAAGTTGGAAGAACGTGATGCTGAACTCGCGTCTGTTAAGTCCAAAGTGGCTGAGCTGGAGGGTCATTTTGGCGATCTCGAGGGTCATCACCAAGAATAATTAAAGAGGCAACATGAGGAGATTTTTGACAAGCTCTTTGCTGCTGTGGATTCATATTGTCGCGGTGCATTTTATGGGGTCCAATTGCTCCGTGGTCCCATTGATCTGCAGGCGGTTAACTTAGGGCCCCTGTACACGCCGCCTGAGGACTTCAATGTATTGTGCCCTAGTCAGCAGCAAGTGGATGAAGGGTGATCGAGGGATGCAGCCTTGATAACCTTGGCGCCTGAAGAGTCTGAGCAGGGTGAGTCTGGTGACGAGGCTAGTGTTCAGACCGTTTCGTCGACTAGGGATGAGTAGCGGTTTGGCTTGTAAATGTGATATTGGTGTAAATGACTTTTGATTTAATGAAAATTTTATTTTGTGAACTATGATTTTGTTTTCTTAATTACTTTGTTTAGTTTTTGAAGTTGTTTTGAGATTATAGGAAAGTACGTTGTGTTGCACCTTTTTGTGTTAAAAGATGGTTGTGATGACGTCTCACTGGGGAGAGTCATGTGTTTATTATTGCCATGCTGAGTGGCAGTATGTGACCTTGGAGGTCAGTTTAGGTAATTACTTCGTAGCAATAATAAGGCCTGTGTCGTGGAGGCACTTGTTTTGGAGCAATGATGAGATGTTTGATTTATGGGTCTATTATGTGGGAAGGTCTGTATTAGCGACCATATTTGTGGTAAATATTTGAAGGAGACATGCTTACAAATAGTATTTCCTTTTATGGGTAACGTTCCATGTGCTGGGGATGTCGCGCCCATCTAATTCTGTTAACTTGTAAGCGCTAAAGCTTAGAACTGTGCTAACCTGATAAGGTCCTTCCCAGTTTGGGGATAATTTTTTTCTTTCTCCTGCTGGTCTACTGGTTTCACAGTTTCTAAGAACAAGGTCGCCAACCTGGAATTGGCGATTGTTTACTCGATGGTTATAATGCCCGCTAACCTGTTATGCTTGGATTCTCATGTGGATCGTAACGTCTTCTCTGGCTTCTTCAAGTAGGTTGAGGTTGGCCTTGAGGTGTTCAGAATTGAGCTCTAAGTCAGGGTAAGTAGTGCGTGAACTGTGTACCCTTATTCAGCGGGTATGACTCCTTCGGTTCCATATATGAGGCTAAAAAGAGTAGCGACGATCGCTTGAGTTTCGGTTGTTCGGATTGCCCAAAGTATACCAGGCATTTCGTCAGCCCATGCGCCTTTTGCATCATCCAGTTTTTTCTTCAGGGGTTACAGGATGTTCTTATTCATTGATTCAACCTGTCCATTTGACTGAGGGTGGGCAACAGAGGTATGAACAAGGTTGATGCTGAATCGTGAACAAAAATCATGGAGTTTGTCGGCCGTCAATTGCTTACCTTGTCTGCTATGATGACGTTGGCTATCCCAAACCGACAGAGGATGCAACGCCAGATGAAGTTTTCCAAGTTTCGAGCGATGATGGTGGCGACGGGCTCAGCTTCTACCCATTTTGTGAAATAATCACAGGCGACTAGCAAAAGTTTTTGTTAGGCGGTTGCCATAGGGAATGGGCCCAATATGTCTATGCCCCAAGCACAGAATGGCCAGGGACTGAAAATTTGTTTGAGTGCCTCAGTTGGTTGTCAAGGAACGGGGGCAAAAAGTTGGCATTTATCACATTTTTTGATGAGGGTGGTGGCGTCTTTTCGCATGGTAGGTCAGAAAAACCCTTGTCGCAGGCTTTAAGAGCTAGTGCCCGTCCACCAAGGTGGTTACCGCAGACGCCCTCGTGTATTTCTTTTTCGACGTAGGTTGCGTCGAAAGGGGTGAGACATTTGAGTAATGGGAAAGTGAAGGACTTTTTATACAAAGTGTCGTTAAGAATTGTATACCGGGCTACTCACTTTTCTAGTCGCCTCTTTAGAATTGGGTCAGTTAGAGCAGAGTTGTATTTGAGGAAGGAGATAATTGGCGTCATCCAATTGTCTTCAGCATCATTTGTAATATGATGTATGTATATGTCGTAGCTGGGTGTTGGAAAGCACTCGAGGAGAATTTTTCCCTAGTGAAAATAGCAATGGCGCTAGCCATTTTGGATAGGCTGTCGGCCCTAGAGTTATCTCCTTTGGTATCTGTCGGATTATGACATGGGCAAAATTTTGGGAGAGGGTGGTGACCACTGTGTGGTATTTGGCAAGTAGCTCATCTTTGACATCGTATAGCCCATTGACCTGGCTAGCTATGAGTTGAGAGTCGATGTGGGCGATTAAGTTACTGGCGCCCAATGTTTTGGCTAACTCCATGCCGGCAATTAGGGCTTCGTATTTGGTAGCGTTGTTGGAGGTAGTGAACTGAAAAGATAGGCCATACTGCCATTCATGACCTTGAGGGTTGATTAAGAGGACTCCTGTTCTGCCTTTTGTTTTGCCTGAAGACCCATCTACGAAAATCTGCGATTCGTTAGTTGCTTGTGTTGAAAGGCGGTTACTTGATTGTACATGATCGTCTGTCTGAGCGCAATCTGGTGGCGGTCCTTTAAAGACCTGAAAGGAGCATTCGGCAATAAAGTAGGCTAGCGTTTGTGCTTTGATGGCTCTCCTGGGATTGTAAGTGAGCCCGAATTCACTAAGCTCAATGCTCCAACGAATGAGCCATCCTGCAGAGTCGACTTTGAGGAGGATGTCTTTAAGTGGCTGATTAGTGAGAACAGTGACGGGGTGCGCCTGAAAGTATTATCTTAACTTCCTTGCTGCAATGATGACAGTGAAAGCTAGTTTTTCTAGCTTGCTATAATGAAGTTCACCAGCCTGGAATGCTCTGCTCCGTAGTAGATAGGGTACTGATGTCTCGTCTCTTCACGAACTAAAATGGTGGCGACGATTTCATCTTATGCGGTGAGGTAGACAAAAAGTGGTTCTCCATGCTTCGGATTGGCGAGTAGTAGAGGCGTGCTTAAGTATTGCTTTAGTTGGTCGAACGACGGTTGGCATTCTTTAGTTTATTCATATCGGGTCGCCCTCCTAAGCAGTTTGAAGAAAGGTAAACATTTCTCAGCTGATTTGGAGATGAAATAGTTGAGTGCAGCTACTCGCCCCGTCAAGCATTGCACTTCCTTTGTGGACTTTTGCGGGCTCATTTGTATGATTACATTGATTTTTTTAGGATTCGCTTCAATGCCTTTGAAGGAGATCATAAATCCCAAAAATTTTCTTGCGGACACACCAAACACACATTTTAAAGGGTTAAGTTTCATTTTGTATTTACGGAGTATGTGGAATGTCTTCGAGAGGTCACTGAGGTGTTGATGAAGGGAGGGGCTCTTTACTAGCATATCATCCACATAAATTTCCATTGAACGCCCAATTTGTCCTTTGAAAAGCTTGTTGACTAAGCGTTGGTATGTGGCACCTGTATTTTTTAGGCCGAATGGCATGACTTGGTAGCAAAAGGTGCCATCCTCTATTATGAACGCCATTTTATCTTGGTCGCGAGGGTCCATCTTGATTTGATTGTACCTTGAGAAGGCGTCCATGAAACTTAAGAGTTTATGGCCTGCGGATGCGTCAACCAGTCGATCAATACTGGGGAGAGGGTAGCTATCCTTTGGGCAGGCTTTATTCAGGTCGGTGAAGTCGACACACATTTGCCATTTCCCCGAGGCCTTTTTGACCATGACTACATTAGCAAGCCAGTCAGGGTATTTAACTTCTCTAACGTAGTTGGCTAGTAGCAACTTGTCGACTTCTTC
>JBBYHL010035050.1:0-10144 GCA_038381835.1 Adansonia madagascariensis
TACCTTGGTGCATCGACGCAAAACATTTTGTATCAATACACAAGGAAATTTTTACCCATATGTATTGATATAATGAAGTGTGTATCGATACCAAGAGTAAAAAATTATTTCTAGTCTTGAGACTTAGAGGCTTGTATCAATACGTCATGGATCTGTATTAGTACTACTACTTGTTGTAGACACCTCATTTTGTCTGGACCAGTTTTTTATATCCTAAAAGTTAGGTAAAAGATGACAAAACCCAAAAAATAGAATCGAAAAAAGTTTTTTTGCAAAATTCAAAAATGCCTATGGACTGCTTTAAAGAAAAATGCCAAAACAAGGCACCAAAGGTCATTTTCAAGGTGTCATCAAAGTTGTTCAAGTGAGCATGCGAGCCAATTTTCCTCTCTTTGTGATCGAGATAAGATAACTTAAGGAACTAAGGTATGTGTAGGTTATATAGGTGCTTAAAAACTATCACGAGGCTTTCATGTTACCAAAATTTTGAATTTTCATGTGTAGTATTGATGCAAAAGGGTTTGGTATCGATACCCAAGGTGTGGTATCGATACCTCGCATGTTTACATTGATACAGACCTTAGCAGTAGCTAAAGTTATGATTTTTGGCAAAATGTATCAATACACAAGCATAAGTTTCGATACAAATACATGAAGTATCGATATTGGCCTCTAAGTCTTGAGACTGGAAACATTTTTTGCTCTTAGTATCGATACATAACTCATTATATCGATACTCAGGAGTAAAATGTACCTTTTGTATCAATCCAACATGTTTTATATCGATACACTAAGACATTTTTGCCTAGTTTGAGCCATTTTTTAGCCTCTAACAACCCGATTCAAACATGTTTTTGCACCAAGGAACTATCATATAACATTGCAAACCTCAACTATGAGTTCATTAACAGACTCTAACAAAATTTTGGAGTCTAAACAATTAATGACAAAGATCATTTTCATAAAATATAAGGGTGTAAGAGGATGGCAGGCATATCTCCAGCTTGCAGGCTTTCACAGCCTTTCTGCTTACTTGTTCAGCATGGCAGAACCAATAAGAAAGAAGTCAACTAGACATGGCAGCTGGAGATATGCCCTGGTGCAAAAGAAGAAAACCAACAATGCCCTTTTAATTGTCATCTAAAAGAAGGGGTTAAACTAAGAAAAAGAGAGAGAGCTATCTAAAAAAAAACTCTCTCAGCTATAAAAAATAGCCTTCCAGTAATCCTAAAAAACTCTTCAGCTATCCCCATAAATCCTCCAGCAACTCCAGCTCCAAAAGCTTACCAAAACACTGTTCCGTTGCCTTTCACCATAACCAACATCCATTCCTATAGCTACCCCAAACCACTAATAGAAACCCTTTAAAAACCTAACTTTCCACATGTTTTGATCCTTAAAAAGCCTTATTATTAACCATACGACCAAAAAGCTACTTCTGTTCATCCTTTTCTTGCTAAATAATAGCAAGGAGAAAGAAGAAATTAAGCCTACAGCCACTACTTCGAGAAAGAGGGAAGTTTAAGTTCTTTCATATATCCCCTCTACCTTAATCTTTGTAGTTTCTATTTTATCATTAACATCATCTTAGTAAACCCTTTTTATGCTTTTATGGCCACCTTAAGACTCTTATACATTTTTTATGGTTTTGGTTGTGGTAGTTTAGGAACTTGATGTTTTTCTTGGTGCCTTCATGTTGTTTGGTTAACTAAGCATGCTCATTTGCATTTTCATCACCATAACAACCTCTATCCATGTACTTCTTACCGTGTTCCTTCCACATTCATGTCTTCATCTCATGTTTAAAATATGCATCTTAATATGACATAAGTATGCTCATGCATTTCCTAGAAGCTTGATAGGCTCCATGAAATAAAAATGCCTTTTTAGCAAACTCTTTTTAAACATGTTTATCCAAGTATGTTCATGCATCTATCTATCATCTTCATACATTTTATCATTTTTTTATGAAAAATGTCATCTTTGCTTGTGCATATATGTCCTCATATTCTGCATCATTTTGTGGTACTTTGCTTGTGTTGAGATGCATGTTTGAGTGCTAGAAAACCCAATTTCAAAAATATCCCCAAGTTAAGCACATGCTATCTCCTATACATGGAGAATAACATAAGCTTAAGATTTTTATCAAGTTGGTTTTTCCAACAATGGGGGAAAAGCAAGTATTCAGTTTCGAATTCATGGAATGGTTTTTCAAAAATGAAATGAAGTCTTTTAGTTGA
The DNA here is from genome assembly GCA_038381835.1 of Adansonia madagascariensis. Classification (NCBI taxonomy): domain Eukaryota; kingdom Viridiplantae; phylum Streptophyta; class Magnoliopsida; order Malvales; family Malvaceae; genus Adansonia; species Adansonia madagascariensis. The sequence goes on from JBBYHL010035050.1 coordinate 2,241, forward strand.
AAAATGTGAACCTTTGGTCCTAAGCCAACCACCCTTACAGTGGCCTAGTCAACAGGTTGTTCTCTCATCCCAAACTACTCCGGGATTGTGGAATGAACTCATGACACCCATGTCAACCTCTCATCTTGGTTACTGATGTTCGAACGTCCATGGCCTAAGCTCAACCTAAAGAAAAACTAAAATATCGAACAGCTCCCCTATTTTGTTCTGGTAGCACAGTGGCTTGGTCTTGAAAAATTATAAAAAAAAATAAAAAATGATTTATCCAGAATGTGTTGGCATTTTTTCCTTGAAGGGTTTCAAATTACTTTCCAATGATGTCTCATTTACCTTCAAATCATCTCAGATGAAATAGTTATAATTTTTCTAATCTTCGCTATCTGGAACCCCTAGATCCAGCCAGTACTTTATTATTTAGGCTATTTAAGTCTAGTAAACAACATTTATGAATCCCTCAAATCTTTTTCCCATGGAGTTCATGAAATTCCCTTTTCGAAAAGGTATTATTTGTATTTTAACAATTTTTGTTGAATCCAAAATGATTTTTCAAAGTCTATCATACCTTTACCCTCTACATGCTACCAGTGTCAAGATAGGTTGAAATTCAAAAATTAATTCCACCTGGAAGGTGTTTTTCTAAGATTTTTAGAATATTTTTCATTAATCCTTATCGAGTTACCTTTCAAACGGTACCTTATTTACCCTTCGAGACCTCTGGATAAGATTGAAATAAATTTAAAAAGAAAAATGACACAATGTTGTCTTTTATTCCTAACATGATTTTTGAAATGTTTTATTAAGGCATTCGAACGCCTCATGATCTACTCAACTCCTTCTCATAATCTAATCCCTTTAGACTCAGACCAAGTCTAAACAAAAAGAAGAACATTTTAGCAAACCTTCAGCTCTCAATTTTTAAAGATTCCCCATTTTCAAAAATATGACCCATTCCTCTTAATATAGGAGATTTTTATTTTTGAGGATACTCTAACCCTACTTCTCCGAGGGGACACTCCAACCATGCTTTTATCGTAAAATGACATTAAATTTTCATTTTTAGGGATACTTCAGGGGATACTCTAACCCTACTTTTACCTCAAAATGACATAAATTTTCACCGTTGGGGATACTCTAACCCCACTCTTCTAAGAGGATACTCTAACCCTGCTCTCTATGTTCCTTATAAAATCTAAACATTTTCCCCAGGACATCCCTGAGTCATCTATACTTTTTTCCCTTAAATTTCCACTGAATCTGATGAAGTCTTAACATTGTCATCATAGTTATTCATTGACAATTGAAGATAATTACGAGAAAGATTTCGATCATCCCTCCTTTTCATGTATTATGTGCGGATTTATTTATTGTTCTTTTTTTCACCTTACTAATACATTTCCTTTTATAGGGACCTTGGGCATTCATGCTTTAAAGATCATTTTCGAAATCACAAAATGATAACTCATGTTATTGTCCCTCCAGTGCCAGACATGAAATATTTGATTTTTTAGAAACCCATCTGGAGATCATTCTCATAAAAAACCTTATGTTTCTCAACTCTTCGAGGCATATGTGTGATAAAATTTTCATTAAAACCTGGACTCATATTTTTACAAAATTTCATGCATTAGAGGGAATTATATTTAAATAATGATAAAAAATAAAATCGAGGAAACTGAGATTCAAGTAAGATACAGTTAGATGGTATCGATTTTCAGGTGTCATAGGGGTGCTAATCCTTCCCCACACGTAACCAACTCCCAAACCTAAAACAACGAATCTATGGTATTATTTTCAATAGGCATCCAGTCATGCCTAACTTAAAATGATCGGTGGCGACTCTAAGTTTATGGCCACTTCATGGTGGCCATCCAAGCCTAGTTGGATGAGCGATTCATCTGATGACCTTTCACTCTTGCATGTCAAACACCATCATATTTTTAAGTTGAGCACACTTTAGCCCTTCAGATCATTTAAAGTTCATAAAGGTCGGGCACATGGAACATCGATACTTGTGTATCGACGTAATTGGCCAAAAATCAGAATATGGGCTATGTTTTGAGCAAGATTCAGACAAAACTCATTATTGAAACTATCCCGGCAAAATAGACTGGTTGTGGCATCAATGAATAGGGGTTAAAACCTGGATGCAACATGTTTGAGAGTTGCATACCTTGTGCTAGATGCGAATTCTGATTAAACCTAGCATGACTTTAACTAATAGCAGTTACCTCTTTCTCCTTACCCTTAGTTGTTGACTTCTTAACCAACCCAAATGATTCTCCAAAGGATATCTTATACCATTTTTATAGCATTATTAATCATTTCTCCCCATATGACCATACCAGTAAAATTTTTTATGGCATTTTCTATTAACCTTTTATAATAGAGAGCTCATAAAATGCTAATAAAAATGACCATCATCTGTTTCTCGATGAAATAAGGATGAACTTGAGCTATTTCCTCTCTCCATCTCTAAGCTTATTGCTTGTAGCTTTTAGAAGCTTCCTTTTTCCTATTTATAAGGGAAAGACGATCTAAGCCTAGTCAGATACATCCTCATATTGATCAAGGAAGGTGAGAGGTAAGCCTGCCCATGTTTGAATTCTTATAGGATGAAGCCCTATATATCATCGAATAGCTACCATAGTTAGACTATCCTGAAAGTAGTGAATCAGTAACTTTTCATTATCTTCATACATGGCCATTTTACGATAGTACATGCGAAGGTGTACCTTAAGGTCTATAGTCCCATTGTACTTTTCAAAACTGCCACTTTGAATTTAGACGGGATGACAAGACTAGAAACTAGTGCCAAAGATTTTGTGTTTATAGTCCTAAATTTATTGCTTCCTTTGATAGCTCGAAGGACTTCAGTGACTGATACTTTTTAAGTCTTCATCATTTCTTGATGACCTCTTTGCTTTTTCTTGTTTTATTTGCTTATCGAGATCTAAGACTATAGGCTTCACCGATAAAAAGGTTGCACCTTAAAATCCTTGGACCAAATGGGATACTGCTGTAGTGTTAGTATAAATGAATGGTTTAGTTGATGGGATATTTACGGCCAGAGGATGTTGTCCATGCAATATCCTTTCCTAAGCATCGATGGCTTCAGTAGAACCATTCAAGTTACTCTTGAGATTAGCTAGTTTTTTTCCGTGTTGACTGTACTTATCTACCATTTTTCCTTCAAAGTCCCAAATAATAGCTTAATCAATTCCATAATCTAAGCTTAGTATTCCTCATTCTTACAAAATGATTGCTCTTGAGACTCTTTATACATAAGTTCAAGTCTCTCAATATGGGCTTTATGTGTTTTTCATAGCTTTTTGACAATTATGAGTGTTATACTGATGACAAACTATAGATTTTGTGTTTTAAAACACCAAAACTTTAGATTATTATCGGATTAGACTTTTATTATGTGTCATGAGCATGCTAAAAGAGATGAAGATAAGCATGCAATTAGATGACAATTAACATAAATGTATAAAATAGTAAAAGGATTAGATTAGTCATGTAACTGCAAGAGGGACAATCGAACTTATGAAGTAACTCCATCAATAGCATCTTTCATTAAAGCAACAAAATATCCAAATTACACTCGATTACATTAAAAAATGCCTAACACGGTTACATTGCTTGATCACGTGTTTCATAAAATAAAACAATTCTTGTTTATGGGCTTTGATCGGTAAGATCTCATTTGTTAAGGATCGAGCTACCTCTATCATGTTCTCGACCTTTAATTGAGCTAACTGAATCCATTTAGTAAGATGGAAATAGTGGTGTTGATAATTTTGGCATGCATGATTAACCACTTAGAGCCATTCTTGCTTTCATTACTTAAAGGCTCTTAATAATTCATCAACATAGCTTTAGCAAGCTTGAAGAGAATGCTCTAAATCTTGAATTTTGAGTGTCAGAGCCTTAATCTCAACCTCACTTACTTTTAAATCCTAGAACTGAGCTTCTAGTTGTCTATTTCTCTTTTAGTAAATTGATGCGATGGCATAAGTTCTAATAAGCTTTTCCCTATTGACCCTAGCTGCTTTTCTCCATTAATGTAGTTCATTTTCAGTGTAGCAATTTTTGCCTTCCATTCAACTGATGACTTACTAAGGCATCGAGACTTGCTTACTTTGCGAAGATCCTTCTTGAGACTATTTTTTTTCTTTCATAGCCTGTTTACCTCACTATCTCGGTGATAGAGGTCTATTTCCAATTGACTTTTCTTTTTCTTTAAGCGAGTGATTTCTTTGCTGAAGGTTGCCTTTCGTGTTCAAACCCTCGCTTTAACAATTCAATCTTAAAGGGAAATTTATCAATTGGTATTTATGATATTCCAACATCAGATAGGTACAAGGTGTCGCTAATGCGATGGATCTTCCATTCATCATATCCCGAGGTCATACTACTTTCTCTCTAATACCACTCTATGCAGTAGGTTTATCTCTAAGCATGGAAAACTAGCTAAACTTTTGGTAATTAGGCTCACCATAACTAAAATCCCACTGCTCTAGGTCTTGGACAAAGGGAATAAATTATTGACACTGAAGTTATCATAAAACTAGGATGGGTGCATAACTAGTGCTACCCAATAATCCTATGAGCAACACATAATTGTAATCTTTGCATCAGTATATGATCATCTGTGGTGAAAATTTAAAAGCCTTCCATGTCACCTCTTTCCTTTGAAGTTTTAGAATTTTTGGATCCATCGTTCTTCAGACTTGTCTTGGGCCATTCCTTCTCAAGGACATTGGAGGTAGGGCTGAAGTTAGGTAAAAAGTTGTATGACATCCTCTTTTCTTTAAGCATAAGTGACTATCATGCCAAATGTTAAAAAGTGGCATACATCAGATGAAATGACCTATTATTGTTTCCTTGCAAAAATTGAGAGCCTGAATAGTTTCAGTAATGATAGCAGGTGTAGGATTAATGTTGTAGCAGAATCGAGCAAAGAGATTTACTACCGTTACTTCAACATAGCTTAATGTCTTTGGGAATATGATAAGACCATCTATCACCAAAGCAAAATGTCTTGGATTTCTTAGATGTCAATGATATTTGCCATTGCTTCCATCAAACTAGCCCATGAAATGCACTCACTATTCCTCTTCATCTTGATATGACTTTTGATCCAAGACTTCATTATCCCGAAGATCTGAGCTAATCTTTTCTTGAAAGTTGGAAGGTGTGAAGCCATGCAATATATTTTATCAGTTTACAGCTTCTCAATGTTAAGTAACGAGGTATATTCGTCAACTATAGGGACCAAATCTTCATGATTAAAAGTAAAGTATTGATAGGTCGGGTTCCAAAACTGAGGTGCTACTTTCAACAAACCAACATCCAAATAAACCTAGAGTAAAAGGGCTATATCTCCGTATCTCTCAATGAATAATTCTCTCTCAGTATTATCCCAGTTGGTCCTTATATGCTTCAGATCTTGCAAATCATTTTGACGGTACTGTATCTTGACCATGTCATGCACTATTAAGGCAAGCTAGGTTTAAGGACATTTCTATCTTCACGCTGTTAGCGCTTGAACCATCCTCAGACTTCCTCAAAAGGCTTTATATCTAAAATGGATAGTTGCTTCATGACAAATACCCCTTAATGAACACTGAACCATTGGCCAATTATTCCATAATGATGATGATTATGATGAAATGATGCATGCGTCAAACAGAAAAACCAAAAGAAATAAGTTAGTGACCACACAAAGTAATAATAAAAAAAGCAAGAGTATATGTAAAAAATAGCAACATAAATACATCACCAAAATGGCCTCAATAATAGGCATATGATGCCTAGGGGCAGACATGACAATTGATAACAATCAGATAGCATAACACCATATCTAGGTTAAAATTGCTTTCAGTAAAATGACACAAAACCTTACAATGACAAGACTAACCAATAAAGTGGTGACATTCGCTCGTCACCACTTATGATCAATGTATGTTTGACAGTCATTTGTAAAATAAGCTAGTTTATTTTTGTCAGATATAATTTTCTATGATGACATGGGGCATTGTTGATGGCATTCATTTGTCACAACTTATTGAAAGAGGTTAGCCATAGAATATAATAGCATTCGCTAAAAATGATTATGAGATAAAATAAAAATATGGGCGACAATGTTTATTATTGCTTGCATAACACGGTATATAGTAGTGAAGGTAAAAAGTGTTTCCTCGAGTGACCCTATTCTTTGGGTTATTCTAGCACACTTTGGTATGGTTTGACATGGTTTAGCCTATATAGTTTACTATATAGGTTTAAGTTGATGCCTAGATTGGTATCCAAATTGTTCCTCCGTTCGATAAGGATAGTTAAGGCACCTTGATTCTAGGCCCATCGCGGGTTTGGCAAAACAGGTTTTGATCAGGTGGATGTATTTCCCTATGCAAATGTAGAAGGAGATTCACGAAAGACATAGGTAAATTACACTCTACAAGGTCTTGCCATTTTCCAATAAGGAAGGATACTCACAAAGGCAGATGGCTCATTTCCTCCTAGTAATTTGGACTGCAACCTCACACCATGGTGTTTGGTTGGAATCTAATGCACAGGCAAGTGCATGATGTATGTCGGGGAAACAACCAAACCTTTTGTTTTACCCCTACATTACCATACTTATTCAAGTCAATATTTATTTGAGAACAAAATAGTCCCTTACAATCATAGGGCAAAAACCATAAAAGATAAAAAGTTGGTGGATAAAGGCGAAAAGGGATTATAACCAAATAATAATGGAATTCAAAAAAAGCCCAGAATTGAATGAGATATAGCTAGTCGTAAGCTTAACTCTCTAAATGACTCCCCAATAGAGTTGCCATGTTGTCAACACATACCTCTTTTCTTTTCTCTCTAGATGATTCAAAGTGAACTCACTCAATTTAAAAGGTATATGGTGTTTGGTCATAGCCTTTGAGTTATCCTTTGGTTGGAATTTTTAAGCATGATAATATGAAGGGAAGAGAAACTATTGGATGGATTGCTCATCCAATTAGTCTTGGAAAGTTACTGTGAAGTAACCATAAATTTGGAGTCACCACCGATCATTTCGGGCTGGGCATGATCAGATGCATATTGAAAACAATAGCTCAAGTAACAAAACTTGAAACATTGATTTCAAGGTTTATAAGGTCTAAAGATTCGTTGGTTGGGTTTGAGAGTTGGTAATACGTGGGAAAAGATTAATACCAACTACGACGCTCAACATCGATACCCGCTAACTATAACTCACTTTAGTTTTGGTTTAATCAGTTCCATTTGGTCATTATTTAGATATAATCCCAATTTATGCATAAATTTTTGTGAAAATTATAGATCCAGGTTTTGATAGAAAACTTTATATCACCTATGCGCTATGAGGATGAGAAGCATAAGAATTTTTTATGAAAATAATTTTTAGATTAAATTTTAAAAATTCAAATGTTCTGTGTTAGGCACTAGAGGAATACCAACACGGAACATTGCCTTGTAAAATTTTTTTGGAAAAAAAATTAAATATGAATACACGATTGTCACTACAAAAAAGAAACATGTTAGTAAGACAAAAAAACAATATTATAATTTCTCAAACAATCACAAACAAAAAAAACATAAAAAGAAGGGACGATCGAAATGTATCTCGTAATTATCTTTGATTATTAAAGAATAACCGGGATAATAATTCAGAGACGGGTTTGGATTTAGTGATAATTTGATGATGAAAAAAGGTTTTGATTGAAATAATCTGGGATATCCAGAAGAGAGAAAATTTTTAGATTTTTGAGGTAAAAATGGGGCTGGAGTATACCCTTAGAGAAGTGGGGTTGGAATATCCCCAAAGATAAAGATTTTGATATTTTAAAAATATAATTAGGAATCGCAAATATATCTGAGAGAGA
>JBBYHL010035070.1:0-10141 GCA_038381835.1 Adansonia madagascariensis
TAGTCAAATCTAGATTGCAGTGACTTCAAATTATTTGGTCATTTCATAATGACTATTTATGGTTAGGTTGGACATGCGATTTGTCTGACAAATCAGTCCCATCCCAATACGAGAAAATAAAATTTATTAGTTTAAGTTCGGCTTGTCGAACTCGCATTCAAAATATTACAACATGGCTCCATTGTTATCACATTAAAGTGGTACTAGATCAATAATGCTTGGAGCCACACCAAGTTTAGTAACCAACTTCTTCATCTAAACTACCTCTTTTGCTACTTCACAAGCGAAAATAGATTCGGTTTCAATTGTTAAGTCTATAATTCTAACCTATTTGGAATTTTTCCCACTAGTTGCAACACCATTAAGGGTGAATAACAAACTGCTTTATGACTTGTAGTCATCCCAATCTGACTGGAAGCTAGCATTAATGTAACCCTTAACTTGAAGCTCAGCCCTGCCATAAACTAGAAAGATATCCTTAGTCCTTGGTAAGTACTTCAAGATAATCTTCATAGCTATCCAGTGAGATTAACTAGGATTGCTTTGGTATGTGCTCATGATACTTAGAGTATATGATACATTTGGTCTAGTACACAACATGGTATACATGATGGATCCAGCTGCCGAGTAGTGAATACCATGTACCATAGACAAGTTTCCTTTCTTGGAGTTTTCATCTTAAACCTTTTAAGTACCTTGTCTATGTATAAGGGTTAGGATAAGCCAAGCATTTTTTATCTATATCTATAAATCTTAATTCCTAAAATGAATGCTGCTTTTTCTAAATCTTTCATGGAGAATTGTCTAGACAGCTAGACCTTAGTCATCTCCAGCATTGGTATGTCATTTCTTCTAAGCAATATGTCATCAACATACAGCAATAAGAAAATGATTGAATGCCAATTTATTTTTTTATAACCATATGGATCATTCAGATTCTATTTGAAGCCAAATTCTTTAATTGCTTTATAGAATCTAATGTTCTAACTCCTTGAAGCTTGCTTTAGTCCATAAATGGACTTCTTTATCTTACATACCTAAATTTGGATTTGACTTGGATGTAAAACCATCGGGCTGTGTCCTATACAACTCTTCTTGTAGATTCTCATTGTGGACTATTGTTTTTACATCCATTTCCATGTCTCATAATCATATTATGTAGCTATTGCAAGCAATATCTAAATGGATTTTACCATGGCAACTGGTAAAAGGTCTTTTCATAATCTGTGCCTTCAACTTGATTATAACATTTTGCTACCAGAATGGCCTTAATACATTTAGACATTACCATCTATGTCAGTTTTTCTTTTAAAGACCCATTCACACCTTATGGGTTTTATCCCTTCAACTAGGTTAACCAAAGTTCATACTTAGTTAACATCCATGGCATCCATCTCAGACTTCATGACGTTAAGCCATTTTTTGAAATCAATGTCAGACATTGCTTTTCCATAAATGGTAGGTTCAGTATCACTTGACAAGTCATTTATATCCATGAGAAATCCATATCTCTCAAGAGCTTGCTTGATCCTACCAGACTGTTAGAGTTTTCTTATCTTTTGAGTTTCAGGTGGAGCACCTGATGTTTTATCCCTCAACTCTGGTTTCATAGGAATTTCTATTTATGGTTCTTGAATTTCTTAAAGATAAATTTTACTCCTATTGAACTCTTTTAGTAGAAACTCTTTCTCTAGAAAAACATCATATTTAGAAATAAGTGCCTTTTGTTTAGTTGAGTTATCAAAATAATATCAATAAGTTTCCTTAGGATACATTATAGATTTACATTTATCTCAGTAGCTCTAAGATTGCAAGACAGTGTTCACTTCACATAAGCAGGATAGCCCCAAATCTTAAGATGAGACAAAAATGGTCTTTTAACATGCCACATTTAATATGGCATCTTATCCATAAACTTCATTGGAACCTTATTTAGAAGATATGCAATAGTTTTAAGGCATATTCGTAAAAGGATATTGAAAGGCCTATGTTAGACATCATGGAAGGAACCATGTCTAATAAGGTTTGGTTCCTCTTTTCAAACATTCTATTATATTGTGCAGTTCTAGGTTGACTCCATTGTGACAAATACCATTTTTGATCAACTGATCCAAGAATTCCTAACTCAAGTGTTCTCCTCATCGATTGGATCTAAGAGTTGAAATACTTTTGCTAATTTGTTTCTCTACTTCAGAACTCTTTAAACTTGTTAAAAGCTTAAGACTTGTACTTTATTAAGTACACATAATAGCAATTATGTTCATTGGTCCACAAACATTTGATTGTATTAGGCCTAATAAAATGCCAGCTTTTTCACCTTTCTTAGTGAAGCGAGTCTTGGTCATCTTGCCAAAGAGACAACATTCACATGTTCCATATGATTCATAAACAAATGGGTCGAGATAACCTTGTTTGTGTAACTTGGCTACCCTACTGTCACTGACGTGTCCAAGTCTATAATGCCTTATATAGGTTTTTGTTAGATTATTTTTCTTTGCTTTCATTAGATTTATGCTGAGTAAAGGCATGTTTGGATTAAGTATAAATAACCTATCCTTTAATGAGGCCAATCCATAGACCATGTCATGTAGAATGATCATGCAACTATTGTTTTTCATTCTAAAATTGAAATCATCATTTTATGTGAGTTATGGTACTGAAATGATATTTCTAAACAATCCAGGAATGTAGCAACATTCTTTTTAGTTCCAAGGTCATGCCTGAAGGTAATGATAAGGTATAAGTTCCAATGGTAACAGCTACAACTTTTGCTCCATTGCTTATTTTTAAAACTAGCTTATTAGAGCCCAGCTGTCTACTATTCTTCAACAAACTTATGTCATTACATTAGTGTGATCCATAACCTGAGTCAATTATCCAGTGGTTATATCAATTTTAAAATAATTCAACTCAATCATGTTAACATGGAAGTTAACAACCTTCTATTAAGAAATTTTTTCAATTTTGCATAGCAGTCCAAACATTTTCAACTAGCATCTAATATGCTGACAATGCAGTTCTTATAATTACCATTATCAACAATCTAGTATGAAAATAAGTATTAATTAGACATTAATGTTTTTGAATCAATAAAGATGAGGTATTAAATCTTTATTGATATTCCCACTAATTTTTCATAATAATAGCCCTAATTATTATACGAAAATCTTTTCAAGGCATTTCTAATATGCTGAGACCCCTTTCAACATCTTGTAACTTGAGTTAACTCAATAAAGTACAACAAGTTTAATTAGGTAGGCAACATTGCATCTTTATGCAACTCCCAGGTCAATTAAGTCAATTGCCAATTGTATCTCTATGCTTGATAAATGCTTGAAAATTAAGTGTATATCATGCATGAATTACATAACTTATCACGATTAAAATTAATACCAACTTGCATCTATTGCAACATGGCCTGGATACGAATCCTGACCAATCACACCCTTCATTCTTATATATATCTATATATCATTATTATTTTATTTTTTAGGGACCATATCATTATTATTTCTTTTATTTTCAAGGACTTAGTCATCGAGATGAGTCATTCACTTGTTTAACTCTAAATAAAAATTACAAAATGAATATTTATTTTGGAGTAGTCCCTAATCTATTTGGGCTAAGTGAGATTCATCACTTATCAAAGTTTGTATTTTAAGGGTTATAAAGCCCTTAAAAACAAACTCTGAGGTCTACGATAATACTAGAAATCATTTGAAAGGGTCTGGGAGTCAGTTACAATCATGAGTAAGGATCTAGCCCTCTCATGGCATTCGTAAATTGATATCTTATTAACCACATGTTAACTTAAATTTTGATTTTTATTTGGTTTCAATATCTAGCATTTAATTATAATTCCTATATATAATATTTTATAAAACAAATTATTATTCTGTATGAGAAAATCGAGTTTTCAATATTTTTGAAAATCAAAATATCTTTTGTACCCCACCTTCTTTCATACCCTATCGAAAAGCTAAAAGAATACGAATGGTTTTAAAAATAAAAATACCTTTTGCACTCATTGGAGAACCAGAGGAATATGAAAAGTTTTATTTTTTCAAAATTCATAAAAAATTTTTGATTTTTTTTCAATTTTAAAAAAAGATATTTCATTACTAAAATAATCTGCAAAACCCTCTCATATGCTAGGAGAAATTTCATGTATTAGTTCCTTACCAACTATCGACCCCGATCTCTTTTCATTTGTTTTGGGTATTACCAAAACTAGCCTTTAACACAGAGGCATTACCTTAATTTTCAAAAATTCTTATTTTATGAAAAATAATAAAATTTATCCTAAGTACCCTTACCTTCGATGTAAAACTATCTCGGTGACTCTAAAACTCAAGTCTATGGTAATTTACTTAAATGTCCCTAAGTTATACTTTCGACATGAAAGTATCATGATAACTTAAAGGACTCAATATTATCTTAAGAAAATGAACTTATTCCTACTGTATACCTTCGACATAGAAGTATCCTGATGATCACATTAGACTTGGTTCAAATGTAAATTACTAAAATATGACAAGGTCTACCTTTGACATATAAGTATCTCGATAACTTCATAAAACGAAAAGCCGTTCCCTATTATATACCTTTGACCTAGAAGTATCCCAGTAATCATAAAAGACTTGATTTTAATATAAATTACTAAAATGGCTCTAAGGTATACCTTTGACATAGAAGTATCCTAATAACTCTAAAGGGCTTAACAATGATGTGTATGATAGTTTTACCCGAAATAGGTAACTTAAACATCAAAATTGACCTAAAATGAAAATTTTGCTAATAGGTCCCTAATTTTCTCAAAATTGCATTGTAGCCGCAAAATGGCTAAAAATGCTTCTAAAATGACCAAAATACCCTAAATGGATAATTTAATGTGAGAAATGATTATTTTAACCCCATAAATGAAAAAGAGTTTCCTAACTTTACAATTTAGTCCTTAAATGAAATAAAATAGAAAATTAAATATCAAACACATCAAAATCATCATGAAAAAAATACTAAATATCATCAAAAGCATTCGGCCAAGTATCTTTGGCCTTCGGACAAATTTTCAATATTTATAAATAAACATCTAAACTTTCTAAGAATACAAAAGGCCCCTAAAAGGTTAAAACTATATGAATCATATTCAAAGATGCTAAATACACATGAAAGACACCCTTAAATGTCTATAAGTAGTTTGGGCATTCATGTACGACTTTCAGAACAATTTCTTACTTTCTGCAACTTAGTCCCTACAAGATTTAAAGATTACAAAAAAAAAAAAACCAAACATACCAAAATCAACATGAAACACATACCAAAAATTAAATATTCGACCAAGCACTTATAGCCTTAAAACAATTTTTTAAATTTTTGCAAATTGGCCTTTATATTTTTTAAAATTGCAAAAAAGCCCCAAAAAGATTACAAATGCATGAACTATATTTCAACATGTTAAAAATGCACAAAATAATCCCTAAGGGTATATGAAGCTTTCAGCCAAGCTTGAAATAATATATTTTTTTATTTTTTGGAATTTTTGCAATTTAGTCTATATTTTTCTATAATTACAAAATAGCCTAAAAATCAATACATCACAAAATCACACATATTATTTTTGGCCAAGTATGGAAACACCATTCCAAAGCCTTCAAAAATTTAGAAATATTATTTTTTAAGCCTCTGCAAGTTTAAAATATAACAAAATAATGCACACTATCACAAAATCAAGCATAAAAAATTATTTAATAATCATAATGATTTTTGGTCAGCATGTATTTCCACTAGGAACAATTTTTCATTACATATTTTCATGAATATCAATATAAATACATGGCATAATTTTTACCAAGCTTAAATATACATAAAATCATGTTAAATATTGAATATATCAATGAAAAAAAACATGAAAATATTAAGAAGAATAAGACAAAAATATATACATGAAAAATAACATTATATCTATCAATAAACACAAATAATCTTGATGAAAAATCAACATATTACAAATATAAATTAAATAAAATAACAAAATCAAAAAACTTTGTTAATGGCTAACATGCTTGGCCTTTGAAAATGGATTAAAATCCATGAACTCAAGCATGATTTTTGGCTTACTAAAAGGAAGAAAAATGAATGAAAATGGCAAAAACTAAAAATTTTTTAAGTGTACTTACCTTGAAAAGCTTAGAAAACTTAAGAAATTAATGTAATTTTTATTATTTTTTCTATAGAATTCCCAAAGGCCCCCAAATGAACCAACCCTCCCTTATTTATAGGGAAAGGATTCAACCAAGGTGATGTAAAAATCACCTTGGCCAAATGGCCACTAGACTTTCCTAGATTTTCTTTTTTATTTTTTTATTCATTTTTTGATAACTTTTACCTTTTTTAGACTTTTTCTTTTTTTGATAAGATTCAATTAATGAATTTTTATCTTTATGCATATTACATCATGCATGACATCATCATCTAGAAGCTTTGCTTAAAAAAATCTAAGTTCGATAATATTTAACTTAGTGATAAAATCTAATCCCAATTCAATTAATTCTCGTATAACCAAATTATCAAAATTTGAAATTAAAATAAACATATATAAATTATGAAAATGTAAGAATAAATAAAATTATAATTACAAATTTTCTTAAAAATGAATAAATTGAAATAAAGGGACTAATTTGTAAGAAATTAAAAGCTATAAATTGATAAACTTAATTACAAATTTAATCATGTAAAAAGCCTAATTAAATATGTAATGAAATTTTTGGATCCAAAAACAAAATTAAATAAAATATTTGGAGAGAGAAAAATTATTGGGCTTTGTTGCAAAATCAAAATGGGCCTAATTAGGCCTTATTGGAAAATTGATGGAATAATTACAAATGGGCTTATGGGGCTTGTAGAGAATGAAATGGGCTTAGTGAAAAATAAAAAATGGGCTTGGAAAGCTTATTGGGCTTATTGAGAAATGATGGGCTTATTGGGCCCATTAGTAAAATTTACAAATTTTAAGCCCATTAAAGAAATTCATCCCTAAAATAATAAAAATAAAAATAATAAAATTTTCTTATAAAAATTCCAAGTATTGAATTATACAAAAAAATTTTAAGAAGTCTTATACGCAAGAAAAAGACAATTAAAAATTCTAAACTCATAAAACTTTACAAAAAAAACCTTTGTGAAAGAAAATTGTTATTTGGAAAAAATTAAAATCTCATAAAATAAATTAAATTTTCAAATACTGATTTATTATGAATTTTTAATGAAAATATTTAAAAAATTTTAAAAATTATAAACTCAAAAAAATCCTACCGAAAAATTTTATGAAGTAGAAACCTCTATATTTTCGAAATGAAAATAATTCCAAAAATAAATCCAACTTTAGAAAAATGAGATGAATTTAAAACCTTGTTCAAAGCATTCATAGGTGGAAATAATATAAAAAACCTTGGATTTTGGAACAAGTTTTAATGAAAAATTCTAGAGCAGAAACTCAATGTACAATGAAAAAATTCAAAATTAATTGATAAATTTATCAATTTGACACCTCATGGTATAAAATGCTAATATGAATTTTTTTTGAATATTTTTAATTTTTTGGAGTGCATATCAATATAAATACTACATGGGTATTGATAAACATATATGATGTCAACTTTCCAAAATTTACCAAAAGTTCACAAAAAATTTCTAAAAATGAGAAATTTGATCATGATAACATTTGCAAAAATAAATTTCAAAAGAATAAATTTAAAAGCTAATATTTTACCTTAATATTTGTCTTTTTATCTGAGATCCCTCGAAATGGCACTTTTTCTGTTACATGCACCTTTGGCCATTTAAGCAGGACTAAAAATGTCTTAAAGATGTTTAGTCCACCTGAAGAAAGTCTACCCTTATCGAGCGGCCGCTAAGTTCTTGGTTTCAGATATTTCTAGACTGTCAGGAGAAGGGGCTCGGACAAGATTAGGTGTTTACATCATGAATATGATTTAAAACATTTAAACTTTAGAAACATGATTTTAAAGAATTTTTTGCAAAATGAAAAAAATAAAAATCATATGGCCATTTCATCAAAACTAATTAGGTTCAAGAAGCTACCAACAAGAAGAAGTAACTTGGAAAATAAAAATGGTGTATAAAGATAAAGATGAATGGTTGAAAATTCGAAGGAAATCTTAAAAGAAATATACCTTTCTTAAATCAAAACAACTTAATTTCAACACTAAACTTTTAAAACTATTTATTTCTCTTAAGATAATTTAGTAGAGGCTTAGAAATTGAAAGTGTTTTTTTTTTTAAAGAAGAAAGATGAAAATTAATCCCCCTAAAAACGTGTAAATGGCCAAAATAAATGCCATATTTTACACCTTTTCTTTAATGATTTTCTTTTTTTGCTTGTTTGGTGAAAACTTATGATGACTTGTCATAAACCGATGCCTTATGTCATTATCCACCACCTAAGATTAAGATAACTACCATGTCCTCTTTATCCTATCTTTTAGACTTAGTTGAAATGAGAACAAATTGGTTGGGAGAGAAATTTGAATTCAACCAAGTTGGTCCTCATGCAACCATTTTGGAGATAGTTGAACTTGAACTAGTTTTGTTGGAATAAATGTTTGAACTGAGCCAAAATTAGTCCCTAAGTAAATATGAAAATTTTTTGGAATTAAGTTTATCAAAATTTTCATATGACTTAGGCTAATAAATTAAATATTCAAATAAGTTATGTATAGACAAATTTGATTAGAAAACTACATGCGTAAAAAAAAAATCTTAGAAGTGAGGAAATAAATGAAATTTAAGTGGAAAAGTTCTAATTAAAAATTTCATGGAAAAATTTAAAATTGAGATGACTAGTATTGAAATAAACAAAAGAATTAAAATTCAAAGTACTTAAAAAGGGTTAATTAAAATTTTACACGTGATAAAATTTAATTAAGAATCCAATCATGTTAAACTCTAATTAAAAAAACCATAAGGTAAAATTGGATTAAAGAAATTAATGTCTAACATGCCCTAATTGAAAACCAAATGGAAGAAATTAAGTTAAAGGACTCAAAATGTAAAAGAAAAAAAGTTGGATTAAAATCCATGTAATCAAATGATGAATTAAAATTCCACATGTGATAAATCCAATTAATAATTTAATCATATAGGAATTCCAATAAAAAATCTATAAGGAAAAATTGGATTAAAGAAATTAATAAGGAAAATTTTATCAAGATAAATCTTGGTGAGAATAGAATTTAGAAAAAAAAATACTTAGAGAATTAAAACAAAAATTTTCATGCAAAGAAATTAATTAAAAAATTCATGCATGAAGTTTTCTAAAATTTAATGCATTAAAGGATTTAATTTCCATGCTAAGAAAATTTCTAGTGGGAATTTCCATGTGGAAAAAAAATCTTGGTGGAATATCTCATGCATAAATACAGTAAAACATTTGAAAAATATCCAAGTGTTAAATTCTAATTAAAATTAAGATTCTACAGTTGAAATATAGCTATATGAGGAAATTTCATGTATGGAAAGAAGAGGAGAAAATTAAAAATTTTTAAACTTGGAAAAGTTTACAAGAAAAATCCTTATGGATGTGAAAATTCCATATTGGAAAAAAAAAGAAATTTGTCAGAAATGAATTTAAGTTTTCACAATATTTAATTGGAAATTATAATCAATGATGAAAGAATAAAAAATCCAGAATATGAAAAAGTTTACGAAAAATCTTTAGAAAGAAGGAAACTCACAATATCGTATAAAATTAATAAAAACAAATAAATTAATTTGACAATGTGACACCTTATAGTATAAATGCTAATAAAAAATTTTCTTGCAATTTTTTAATTTTTAAAGTGAATATCAGCATAAATATCGTAGGTTATCGATAAAAATATACGAAAGCTTATTTGTAAATGTCACAAGAAAAGATTTAAAAATTTTGTAAAAAAGGAAATTTTGATCTTGACATCATATTGTAAATTGTATTCCATAATTTCATAAGAAGGTATTTAAAAATTAATTTTTCTCTTTGAAGTTCGCCTTTTTTAACTAAGTTTTGCTCTTTTACAGACCTTAAAAATGTAATTTTTCAATCGCGCACAAAGCAATCATCTAAATATCAATAAATAGGTCCTAA
>JBBYHL010035081.1:0-10141 GCA_038381835.1 Adansonia madagascariensis
TTATTAAGAAAATCCAAGTTTGACTCATTTGATGGACAAACTTTGATTACAAGGAAAATAGTGGAAAGAAAACTAGTCTTTGCTGAACCAAAGCATCAATATCGTGCATCCCAATGAGGAGAATATGATTGCAGTGCCCATAACAAAAATAATGGAGATTATTATGAGTATCCAAGTTTGTTTCATTTCACCGATGACATTAATTATAGGGAAAATGGTGGAAAGAGAAGCTTTTCTCTCAATTCTGAAGCATCAACATCGTGCCCCCAAATATGGAGAACATTATTATAGTGCCGATAAGAAAAAGAATCGAGATTATTATGGGTTTCCAAGTTTGTCTGATTTTACGGATAAACTTCAATTATAAAGAAAATGGTGGAAAGAAAAGCTTTTCTTGCAAATCCAAAGCCTCAATATCGTGTATACAATATGGATAACGTGATTGTAGTGCCCAATCACAAAAAAAAGTTTGATTATTACGAGAATCCAAGCTTGACCCATTTGATGGATAAACTTTAATTATTGGGAAAATAGTGGAAAGAAAAGCTTTTCTTGCAAATCCACAGCATCAATATTGTGTATCCTAATATGGAGAACATGAATGCAGTGCCACTAACAAAAAGAATAGGGATTACTATAAGTATCCAAGTTTGTGTCATTTCATGGATGAACTTTCGTTATAAGGAAAATGGTGGAATGAAAAGCTTTTCTTGCAAATCTAAAGCATCAATATCGTGTATCCTAATGATGAGAACATCATTAGTTCCCAGTAACAAAAAGAATGGAGATTATAAAGAGTATTTAAGTTTATCTCATTTCATGGATAAACTTTAATTATAAAGGAAATAATGGAAAGAAAAGATTTCCTTGCCAAACTAAAGCATCAGTATCATGTATCCCAATGTGGAGAACATAATTGTAGTGCCCAATAACAAAAAATGGAGATTATTATGAGTATCCAAGTTTGTCTCATTCCATGGATAAACATTAATTATAAGGAAAGTGGTGTAAAGAAATGCTTTTCTCAAAAATTCAAAGCATTTATATCATGTATCCCAATGTGGAGAACATGATTATAGTGCCAATAACAGAAAGAATGGAGATCATAATGAGTATCCAAGTTTGTCTCATTTCACAGATGAACTTTTGATTATAGGGAAAATGGTGGAAAGAAAAGCTTTTCTTGCTAAACCAAAGCATCAATATCATGTATCCCAATATGGAGAACATGATTATAGTGGCACTAACAAGTATCCAAGTTTGTGTCATTTCATAGATGAACTTTGATTATAAGGAAAATGGTGGAAAGAAAAGCTTTTCTTGCAAATCCAAAGCATTAATGTCGTATATCCCAATGTGGAGAACATGATTGTAGTGCCCATTAATAAAAAGAATCACGATTATTACGAGTATCCAAGGTTGTCTCATTTCACAGATAAACTTTGATTATAAGGAATATGGTGGAAAGAAAAGGTTTTCTTGCAAATCCAAAACATCAATATCGTGTATCCCAATGTGGAGAACATGCGTTTAGTGCCCAATCACCAAAAGAATAGAGATTATTACGAGAATCTAAGTTTGACTCATTTGATGGAGAAACTTTGATTATAAAGAAAATGGTGGAAAGAAAACTGTTTCATCCCAAACCAATGCATAAATATCATGTATCCCAATGAGGAGTCCAAGATTGTAGTGCCTAATAACAAAAAGGATGGAGGTTATTACGAGTATCCAAGTTTATCTTATTTCATGGATGACCATTAATTATAGGGAAAATATTGAAAAAAAAAGCTTTTCTTGCAAATCCAAAGCATCAATATCATGTATCCCAAAGTGGAAAACATGATTGTAGTGCCAATAACAAGAATCAAGATTATTACGAGTATCCAAGTTTATCTCATTTCATAGATAAACTTTGATTGTAAGGAAAATCATGGAAAGAAAAGCTTTTCTTGCAAATCCAAAGCATCAATATCGTGTAACTCAATACGGAGAACATGATTGTAGTGCCCAATCACAAAAAGAATAGAGATTATTACGAGGATCCAATTTTGACTAATTTGATGGACAAACTTTAATTATAAGCATAATGATGGAGAGAATACCATTTATTCCCAAACCAAAGTGTCAATATCATGTATCCCAATGAGTAGACCATGATTGTAGTGCCCAATAACAAAAAGAATGGAGATTATTATGAGCATCCAAGTCTGTCTCATTTCACAGATGACCATTAATTATAGGGAAAATGGTGGAAAGAAAACCTTTTCTTGCAAATCCAAAGCATCAATAGCATGCATCCTAATGAGGAGAACATGATTATAGTGCTCAGAAACAAAAAGAATGGAGATTATAATGAGTATCCAAGTTTGTCTCATTTCACGGATGAACTTTAATTATAAGGGAAATGGTGGAAAGAAAAGTTTGTGCTGCCAAACCAAAGCATCAATATCGTGTATCCTAATGTGGAGAACATGATTATGGTGCCTAATCACAAAAAGAATTTGGATTGTTACGAGAATCCAAGTTCAACTCATTTGATGGATAAACCTTAATTATAAGGAAAATGGGGGAAAATGCTTTTCTTGCAAATCCAAAGCATCAATATCATGTATCCTAATGTAAAGAACATGATTGTAGTGCCCAACACAAAAAGAATAGAGATTATTTTGAGGATCAAAGTTTGACTTATTTGATGGACAAACTTTAATTATGAGGTAAATAGTGGAAAGAAAACAATTTCTTCCTAAACCAAAGCATCAATATCATATATCCCAATGAGTAGACCATGATTGTGGTGCCTAATAACAAAAAGAATAGAGATTATTACAAGTTTCCAAGTTTGTTTGGTTTCATGGATGACCAATAATTATAGGAAAAATGGTGGAAAGAAAAGCTTTTCTTGCAAACCCAAAGCATTAATATCGTGTATCCCAATGTGGAGAACATGATTGTAGTGCCAATAACAAAAAGAATTAAGATTATTAGGAGTATCCAAGTTTATCTCATTTCATGGATAAACATTGATTGTAGGGAAAATGGTTGAAAGAAAACTTTTCTTGCAAATCCAAAACATCAATATCATGTGCACCAATATGGATAACATGATTGTAGTGCCTAATAACAAAAAGAATTTAGATTATTACGAGAATCCAAGTTTTACTCATTTGATGGGCAAACATTAATTATTAGGAAAATGGTGGAAAGAAAAGCTTTTCCTGCAAGTCCAAAGCATCAACATCGTGTATCCTAATATGGAGAACATGATTGTAGTGCCCAATCACAAAAAGAATGGAGATTACAATGAGGATTCAAGTTTGACTCATTTAATGGACAAACTTTGATCATAAGGAAAATGGTGGAAAGAAGACCATTCCTTTCCAAACCAAGTATGAATATCATGTATCCCAATGAGGAGAACATGGTTGTAGTGCCCATAACAAAAAGAATGGACATTGTTATAAGTATCCAAGTTTGTCTCATTTCGTGAATGAACATTAATTATAAGGAAAATGGTGGAAAGAAAAGCTTTTCATGCAAATCCAAAGCATCAATACTGTGCATCATAATGAGGAGAACATGATTATAGTGCCCAGTAACAAAAAGAATAGAGATTATAATAAGTATCCAAGTTTGTCTCATTTCATGGCTAAACTTTAATTATAAGGGAAATGGTGGAAAGAAAAGCTCTTCTTGCCAAACCAAAGCATCAATATTGTGTATCCCAAAGTGGAGAACATGATTGTAGTGCCACTAACAAAAAGAATAGAGATTATTACAAGTATCCAAGTTTGTGCCATTTCATAGATGAACTTTGAATATAAGGAAAATGGTGGAAAGAAAAGTTTTTCTTGCAAATCCAAAGTATCAATATCATGTATCCCAATGTGGAGAACATAATTGTAGTGCCTAAACACAAAAAAATGGAGATTATTACGAGAATCCAAGTTTGACTCATTTGATGGACAAACTTTGATTATAAGGAAAATGGTGGAAAGAAAACCATTCCTTGCTGAACCTAAGCATCAATATTGTGTATCCCAATGAGGAGAACATGATTGCAGTGCCTATAACAAGAAGAATGGAGATTATTACGAGTATCCATGTTTGTCTCATTTCATCGATGACCATTAATTATAGGGAAAATGGTGGAAAGCAAAGCTTTTCTCGTAAATCCAAAGCATCAATATCGTGCCTTCCAATGTGGAGAACATCATTATAATGCCAATAAGAAAAAGAATCGAGATTATTATGGGTATCCAAGTTTGTCTTGTTTCACAGATAAACTTTGATTATAAGGAAAATGGTGGAAAGAAAAGCTTTTCTTACAAATCCAAACCTCAATATCTTGTATCCAATATGGATAACATGATTGTAGTGCCCAATCACAAAAAGAATTTAGAATATTAGGAGAATCCAAGTTTGACTCATTTTATGGACAAACTTTAATTATTAGGAAAATGGTGGAATGAAAAGCGTTTCTTGTAAATCCAAAGCATCAATATCGTGCATCCTAATGAGGAGAACATGATTATAGTGCCCAAAAACAAAAAGAATAGAGACTATAATGAATATCCATGTTTGTCTCATTTCACGGATGAACTTTAATTATAAGGGAAATGGTGGGAAGAAAAGATTTTCTTGCCAAACCAAGCATCAATATCATATATCCCAATGTGGAGAACATGATTGTAGTGCCCAATCACAAAAAGAATTTGGATTGTTACGAGAATCCAAGTTCGACTCATTTGATTGATAAACTTTAATTATAAGGAAAATGGGGGAAAAATGCTTTTCTTGCAAATCCAAAGATCAATATCATGTATCCCAATATAGAGAACATTATTATAGTGCCCAATCACAAAAAGAATAGAGATAATTATGAGGATAAAAGTTTGACTCATTTGGTGGACAAACTTTAATTATAAGGTAAATAATGGAAAGAAAACAATTTCTTCCCAAACCAAAGCATCAATATCATATATCCCAATGAGTAGACCATGATTGTAGTGCCCAATAACAAAAAGAATGGAGATTATTATGAGTATCTAAGTTTGTCTCATTTCATGAATGACCATTACTTATAGGAAAAATGGTGTAAAGAAAAGCTTTTCTTGCAAAGCCAAAATATCGTGTATCCCAATATGGAGAACATGATTGTAGTGCCAATAACAAAAAGAATTAAGATTATTAGGAATATCCAAGTTTGTCTCATTTCACGGATAAACTTTGATTGTAGGGAAAATGGTGGAAAGAAAAGCTTTTCTCGTAAATCCAAAGCATCAATATCATGTGCACTAGTATGGATAACATGATTGTAGTGCCCAATCACAAAAAGAATTTAGATTATTATGAGAATCCAAGTTTTACTCATTTGGCAGACAAACTTTAATTATTAGGAGAATGATGAAAAGAAAAGCTTTTCTTGCAAGTCCAAAGCATCAATATCATGTATCCTAATGTGGAGAACATGATTGGAGTGCCCAATCACAAAAAGAATGGAGATTACTACAAGGATCCAAGTTTGACTCATTTGATGGACAAACTTTGATTGTAAGGAAAATGGTGGAAAGAAAACCATTCCTTGCCAAACCAAGTATCAATTTCGTGTATCCTAATGAGGAGAACATGGTTGTAGTGCCCATAATAAAAAGAAAGGACATTATTATATGTATCCAAGTTTATCTCATTTCGCGAATCAACATTAATTATAAGGAAAATGGTGGAAAGAAAAGCTTTTCTTGAAAATCCAAAGCATCAATATCATGTATCCAAATAAGGAGAACATGATTGTAGTGCCCAGCAACAAAAAGAATGGAGATTATAATAAGTATCCAAGTTTGTCTCATTTCATGGTTGAACTTTAATTATAAGGGAAATGGTGGAAAGAAAAGCTTTTCTTGCCAAACCAAAGCATCAATATTGTGTATTCCAATATGAAGAACATAATTATAGTGCCACTAACAAAAAGAATGGAGATTATTATAAGTATCCAAGTTTGTATCATTTCATGGATAAACTTTGAATATAAGGATAATGGTGGAAAGAAAAGTTTTTCTCGCAAATCCAAACTATCAATACCATGTATCCCAATGTGGAGAACATAATTTTAGTGCCCAATCACAAAAAAATTGAGATTATTATGAGAATCCAAATTTGACTCATTTGATGGACAAACTTTGATTACAAGGACAATGATGAAAAAAACCATTCTTTGCTGAGCCAAAGCATCAATATCGTGTATCCCAATGAGGAAAACATTATTACAGTGCCCATAACAAAAAGAATGAGATTATTACGAGTATCTAAGTTTATCTCATTTCACCGATGACCATTACTTATAGGGAAAAAGGTTGCAAGAAAAGCTTTTCTCGCAAATCCAAAGCTTCAACATCGTGCCTCCCAATGTGGAAAACATCATTATAGTGCCGATAAGAAAAAGAATCAAGATTATTTTGGGTATCCAAGTTTGTCTTATTTCATGAATAAACTTTGATTATAAGGAAAATGGTGGAAAGAAAAGCTTTTCTTACAAATCCAAAGCCTCAATATCTTGTATCCAATATGGATAACATGATTGTAGTGCCCAATCACAAAAAGAATTTAGATTATTACGAGAATCCAAGTTTGACTCATTTGATGGATAAACTTTAATTATTAGAAAAATGGTTGAAAGAAAAGCTTTTCTTACAAATCCAAAGCATCAATACCGTGTATCCCAATGTGGAGAACATGATTGTAGTGCCACTAACAAAAAGAATAAGGATTATTACAAGTATCCAAGTTTGTGTCATTTCATGGATAAACATTGGTTACAAGGAACATGGTGGAAAGAAAAGCTTTTCTTGGTGAACCAAAGCATCAATATCATGTATCCAATGTGGAGAACATGATTATAGTGACTAATAACAAAAAAATAGAGATTATTACGAGTATCCAAGTTTGTCTCATTACATGGATGAACAGTAATTATAAGGAAAATGGTGGAAAGAAAAGTTTTTCTTGCAAATCCAAAGCACCCATATTATGTATCCCAATGTGGAGAACATGATTGTAGTGCCAATAACAAGAATTGAGATTATTACGAGTATCCAAGTTTGTGTCATTTCACGGATAAACTTTAATTGTAAGGAAAATTATGGAAAAAAAAGCTTTTCTTGCAAATCCAAAGCATCAATATCGTGTATCCCAATGTAGAGAACATGATTGTAGTGCCCAAACACAAAAAGAATAGAGATTATTATTGAGTCATTTGATGGACAAACTTTAATTATAAGGAAAATGGTGGAAAAAAAACCATTTCCTCCCAAACCAAAGTGTCAGTATCATGTATCACAATGAGTAGACCATGATTATAGTGCCTTATAACAAAAAGAATAAAGATTATTACAAGTATCCAAGTTTGTCTCATTTCATGGATAACCATTAATTATAGGAAAAATGGTGGAAAGAAAAGCTTTTCTTGCAAACCCAAAGCATCAATATCGTGTATCCCAATGTGGAGAACATGATTGTACTACCAATAACAAAAAGAATTGAGATTATTACAAGTATCCAGGTTTGTCTCATTTCATGGATAAACTTTGAATAGGGAAAATGGTGGAAAGAAAAGCTTTTCTCGCAAATCCAAAGCATCAATATTGTGTGTCATAACGTACCCCGGGCTGGATCCTCGCTGATCTATGGGTGCATACGACTTAAAAATTTTCCCGACTTGGAAATGTCTTTTTGACCTAGACTTTCTTTCGCTATGAGATGAGAACGAGAATGTACGAATTCTTGACTTATGATACAGTAAAGGGGACCTTGAGACGAATCGCTCATCTTATTAGTTTCGGATGACCATCACGAAATGGCCAATGTTTGGAGTCACCATCGATCATTTTGGGCTCAGATGCCTATCAAAACCTATGTTTTGAGTTACGAAACTCAAAACATTGATCCCGTGGTCTATGTAATGCAAAGATTCACCGTTTAGGTTTGGGAGTTGGTTATGCGTGATGAGGTACGAACCTCTTTGTGACCCCGAAATTGATACCTTACTAGCTATTTCTTATCTTGATTTCGATTCTTTCGATCTTAACTTGTCGCTATTTCGATATAACCCTCTTCGAATGCATGAATCTTATAAAAATGATCCAGGTTTTGATGAAAAAGATTTAATCTCATATACGCCCCGAAGTGATGGGGAATATAGAGATTTTCAATAAAAATGACCTCTGGATTTTACTTTGAAAATGAAATGTTCCACTTTAGGCATTGGAAAGATACCCACATGGAACATTACCTTTAATTTTATTTGGAAACATTTTGAAAACATGAATGTAAATAATCATCACAAAGAAATCATGTTAGTAAGATAATAAATGAAATTACATAACATGGATCATTCAATATAATGATAAAGAAAATGGTTGGACTATGTGAATTTATCTCGCTATTCGCATCGATTATCTAGGAATAACCGTATCGACCATTTTCAAGATGCATCTGGATTTCTTGATTAAACGAGATTTATTTGACATATTTATAGAAGTCCATGAAGGAAAAAATTTCAATTGAAGTTGAAAGATAGGGTTGGAGTATCCCTTCGGAAAGGTAGGGTTGGAGTATCCCCATGGATGACAAATAATTTTAACAAAGGAAGATTTTTACTTTGACAATTTTAAAAAATGGGGTTGGAGTGTTTCCTCAAAATGGCGGGGTTGGAGTATCCCCGTGGATGACAAAACTTCATGATTTAGAAAATTGGTAAGCATTCAACAATTTTTGGCAAAAAGATTTACTGTGAATGAGGATAATAAAGATGTAAAATATGTTTGTGCCTTGATACGAGCCAATAGGAGGTCAAACCATGTTCTCAAATCTAATTAGGTTGACATGGAGACATTCAAATGTCTCGAGATGAAATTCGAGAAAACAACTCGATTTTGACCAAAACCAAAAACAGGGGACAGCATCGCA
The DNA here is from genome assembly GCA_038381835.1 of Adansonia madagascariensis. Classification (NCBI taxonomy): domain Eukaryota; kingdom Viridiplantae; phylum Streptophyta; class Magnoliopsida; order Malvales; family Malvaceae; genus Adansonia; species Adansonia madagascariensis. Next base: position 8,965 of record JBBYHL010035081.1, read on the forward strand.
CTATCTTGCTTGCCGAATTTATTCTAAATTGATTCAAACGATTTAGAAGGTGGACAAGACACCGTTAAAAAGGTGACTCGATAAGGGTCGTCCTAAAAATATTCCCACTACCCTAAGAAGAAACTTTCTAGGGGAATAAATTTTCAAGTTCAGATTGATAGTGCTGCAGGTAGAGCATATGAGGGACAAGGAGTGTCAAAATTTGAAAAATCACCCCGGACTCATTTGGTATCAAAAAATTTTGAACAATACCTTTCTGTAAAGGGAATTTCATGACCTTTTAGAAAAAATGTTTGAAAAATATGAAAAAATAATTTGGTGGGCTTGAAAGTCCCAACATGAATACATGATTGGATTCTAGAGGTTCCGAATAGTTTAGATTTGAAAGATCATAACTTTCTCAATCGGACTGATCCAGGGGTGAATAAGACACTGTTTTAAAGATAATTCGACATGCTTTCTGTGAAAAATATCATAAAATTCACTGAAAATCGTTTGGGATTTTAAATGATTTTTCAATTTGTAATAGCAGTGCTACCAGCGAGGGACAAGGCAAAGCAGGGGATATTTCTCATTTTTTATGTCTACGGGTCCAAACTCGAGTCATTGACATTTGAACATCTATGACTGAAGGAAAAGAGTGGAATGAGCATCACAAACTCATTTGCATAGCCCGGAGTAGTTTTGGGCGATGAAACAGCCCGTTGATCATACCACTCAAGGTTTTGACTCAAGAAAAAGGCACAAACATTTAGGGAATAGTTGCAAGACCATTTTCATTTCAAAATTAGAAGATTTGAGCTTGTTTAATGAAGATTGTAGATCTCAAAAACTTAATTTTCCCCAAGATATTTTGCTAACTTTAAGGAAAATGCTAAGTCCATGCTAATCGTTATTGGTTGAGGTTAACATGCTTGGCTTGGGGGGTTTCAAAAATCAGTTTTTAACAGCCATCAAACATGCATTTTGGCAAGAAGAAGACAACAAACACATAAGGGGATGCCATATGACATGAATGGGGATGCTAGTTTTACTAATGGCCTAGACAAAGAAAGTGTTATGCACTTTGACAAAAAAAAAGGTTATGGATGTTGAAAATTACAATGATTCATGCAAGTTAAGGTGTAAATGTGCTTGAAATGTGTTAGGCTACTGATTCATGCATGGATTAATGATA
>JBBYHL010035092.1:0-10140 GCA_038381835.1 Adansonia madagascariensis
TACATTTAGTTGGAGATCAAACTATATTTGATTGAAGCAAAAGAAATTAAATATAAAATAAATATTTAATTTTTTTTAAGGATAAAAATTGGAAAGTGTGAAATTTGATTGTTAAAAATCTCTTTAACTTTCTTCCCTTTTATTTCTATTTTCAACCAAATAAAGCAAGAAAAAAAAAATGAAGAAGCTTCCTCCAATCCTCTTTCCACTAGCAAAAGTATATTGAATCTAAAGAACAAATTGTGCCCTTCAAATAAACTGTATATATACATATTTTTTTTATCAAAAGTGAATATTACATTCTTAAATTCATATCAATTTTAACAAGTGTAAGATCTTACATAACTAAGACTTACACTTATATGAAAGTTTTTTTCATATATATATATATATATATATATATATATCATCAAGAAAAAAGTCCCAAAGAACATCTAGTTGATTTAATTTTGGGATTCATCTTTTTTCTTGTCTGGATTTTGATAATTTACTTATATTAAGTGTAGACTTATCTAATGATAGAATGAGAACGCAGATCAAATCGAATTAAGCATAATATTTGAGGCTTGAATTCTGTTTGAATTATTTTTTAAATCAATAAATATATTTTTAATTTAAATGTAATTATAAAAATATTTAACTATTAATATAAAAATAAATTTTAATATTTTTAAATAGAAAAACATGTTAAGTGATTGGTGATTGTAAATCAAATAATGTAAAAGTAATTTAAAAGAAGCACCTTTGAACATTCCCACAAGTTTCACTTTTTGGAAAGTTGTTGTTGCCCAAATTCAATGAAGCATTCAAAAAGGCCAAAGTCCCCTCCCCCCATTCTGTTTCTTTCTTCCACCTTTGAGTCCCAACAAAATGGTTGGATTTTTATTCATTGTTTAATTTCAATGGAACAATGTTCAACAATCAACACCTCTCACTTTTTTTACTTTTTTAAGTGAATCTTTTGATTTCTTCTTCTTTAATCCTTGTAGACTATTTATAAATTTATTTTAAATTATTAAATTATTTTATCAATTGTTGATTCAAATGGAGCTAAATATTTGGCATCTTATTGTCCTAACAACTACCAAAACCCACAAAAGAGTTTTCTTATTTTTTTTAACATAAAAAGAAAGGATGGTTTGCATGTTGGTGATGACTAATGTATGTAATGGATTGCCTCATCATTCTTTTGGACATGAAATTTTAGAGATAGAAAGCTTAGGGAAAATCAACAGCCCAATTCAATCCGGCCCATAAGTACCAAAAGGGCATGGGCTTGGTGGAGGATGATGTTGACAGAATGTGTGCAGTGTGCCGGTCTGTAATTTAAAAATAATAATTTTAAATACAATATAATTATATTATATAAAAAATAATTAAAATATAATAAAAATATATAAATTATTAAATTTAAATGATACTTGGCATCCATGTACAGATATGTGGCTTCATTCACATTCAAGCCCCAAGTGCCCTGTCTGGAAATATTTCACCATCGATCGGCTTTCCATTCTAATCCACCGGAATCCGACTGCGTGTCTAGATTCATGTGCGTTGCATAATATTGTACAATCCGAACAATGTGATCACTTGAAAGCGGCACCGTTGATTTCAATCTTAGTAATGTGACAAATAAAGCCTAAGCAACATGATTCAACTACAGAGCCCAAATCATGATCGTAGCCCTATACTAGGGTCCTTAGCTTTCATGTAATGATTTGATTATTATGTTATTTGAATTTTTTATTTTTTAAAAATATTTTTATTCGACACATATAAATATAGATATAAGAGTTTGATTTTTTGAATATATAATTTTAAAAAAATTATTACATTCGTGTCGAATATTTATTCGTATCAAATATTCGTCCAAATATATGCTAGAAATATGCCTTGAAATAGGATAATATACGGATAGTTTTCAGTAAATTTATCACATCAGATAAATTGCTTGAGCTCAGGGCTCACCATCTCTCTTAGCTATCTTATCCAAATTCGGGATCAATGTCGAATATGAATATGAATAAGTATTTTAATTTTTTTAAAATTTTTTTTATATATTTAAAAGATTATAACCTTACACTTATATCCAAATATATATCAGATGTAGATATAATTTATAAAAACAAGAAAAGAATCTGAATAACACAGACTATCCTCCAACTTGGTGCTGACCCTGATTTTGGATGAGTGTTAAATATGAATATGTATTCGATATGGATATATATGCTCAAATTTTTTTAATTTTTTATTTATTTGAAAAATTATATCATATATCCATATTAAAATAAATCAAACATAAATATTAAACACGAATATTTAAAAAAATAAAAATTCTAATAACAAAACATAGAAAAATAAAGTAAAAAATCTAGAAAAATGAAAAACACTAAGTGGTTATTAAGCTGACAAATAATCATATACATGTCTTAGTTTGACAAATAATTTTGAATGATTGAATTAAGAGCTCCCCATGTTAAAAAAAAAAAAAATCAAATTATAAACAGTTTGATTTTGTGGGTCACTAACAGCCTATCATCCTACATGGTGGCTTTTTGCCACATTTTTGGGGTTCTTATAAATTTGACATTTAGATGATTTTATATTTTTTTATAAAAATTATCCTATATATATTCAATACAGTGTTAACGGAGTTTAAAAATTTTATAAATAAAATTAATGTAAAATCACATATCTCTTAAATTATATTTAAATATTATTTTAATTTTACTTGTAAAGTTTTAGTATAAAATAATTATCTATTTATATATATTTCCTAACTTAGACAAATGATAAGTGCAAGAAAGCTTATGAAAACATCCCTCAACTACCCCACTTTATTCCCCTCATTATGAACACCAAACAAGTGAAAGAAAAAATAGGAGTTTCATCAACTTACGGTTTTGTTTAATTAATTTGTGCAATAATATCTTATAAATTTAATATTTAAATTTTTATATTTATATTTTTTTATTTTTTTAATAGAATTTTTTTATAAAAAGAAAGCAAAATATGTGAGGTTATATTATAAGAAATCAAATATAGGTAATGATAGCCTAAAAGAAGGGGATGTTTGATTTATAAGAAAAAATCTTTTTTGCCAAGATTTGTTTCATGTAAATTCTTTGAGAGAAATGATTAGGAAATGGAAATTTGGTGCTATGATTTAACTAATCTTTGTCCTAAATAAGGGGAATCTTGATCCACATCCCAACCAAAAGCTCCATTTTAGGTACAAAAATACCACAGTATATTTAGGTAGCAAAGCTCTATTTAGTCATTGGTTGATTTTATATGCAATGATTTCATCTATTTCTTTAATCCTTTTACTTTAAGACTAGAAATAAACTTACTTACAATCTAACTTTTTCCTTCAAAAACAAAATACCATAAAAAAGGAACATCAAAAAGTATCATTAAAGTAATGTATTTCAAGAAAATAAAACAAAAAAAAAAGCAAAAAAGAATTGTCTGTCTAAGGTTTGATTCCATGATACAATGATGATAATAGCTTCACTGATGTTTTATGCCACCAAATTTTATGGTAGAAATTGATTTTTTTTAATTATTATTGTTATAGTTAATTATTTAATTTAAAATCAATTAGAGAAAAAATTCAATTCGAATATAACATCATAGACAATTAACATTTACATATATAGATTAACAACATTTTAATAGACCCTCATCACGCATAACCGAAACTACCACATGAATCAAGTGTAAATAAGACTACCGTTTTATAAACTTATTAAGAATCTAAAATAATAAAAAAATAAATATAATTTAAAATTTGAATATCACGTTAAGCATCAAATCTAAAATCTATTGACAATAAATGAAGAGATTCAAAAAATGAGATCACAAACAACATAAAACTTCACGGATATGAGATAAATCACTTTAACAATCATTATTATTAAAATTGTTTTCATAAAAAATAAGCGATTCAAATATGAAAATTTCTTTTTATACATTGCTTATATTCAAATCATTAAAAAAAAAAAAGACAAGATATTATCTAGAAAATATAAGAATTATGAATTTCACCTAAAAAAATGGTGGTCTATAACTATATTTAATCCAATTACCTATAACTATAAGGGGTAAAAATACAATAAACTGATCAAATGTGGAGAATCAACCGAAATATAGGCAAGTAAACAACATAACCAAACCAAGTTAATTAGTTCAGTTTGATTGATTATGGGTTGGGTAGAATAATTAGGGTTAGTATGGATAGTACGATTATGAGTTGGATAGGATAATTGGATTGAGCATAATTAATGTAAATATAAATATAAAATTTATTTTTAATTAAATATCAATTTATTTAATCAATTTAAGTTTAAAAAAAACACCGAAAACTAATTAAATAAAAATTACTTAAATTATAAAATTAATCTTTATCAAAATCAATTAAACTAAATTAAATAAATCAAATAAAATTAATTTCAATTTATTTAATTAATTCACCGGGTTCAACCCTCTTTGTTACCCATATATAAGAAACTTTACAAAATTTTAGGTCGATTATCTTTTTTCCCAAATTACCCTTGTATAAAAAAAATCCAATCCACATCAATAATTTCCTCAAAGGGTATTAGAGTAAAATAAGCAAAAATATAAAATAAAAATACCAAGCCCCAAAGACGCATCTCTTTCCTTTTATCTGTGATCCCATGTGAGTATTTTCTGTAAGGCAGTGACCTCTCAACCATAAAATACAAAGCCATTTGCTCATTCTTTTCCCTGTTGGCTCTCTTTGATTATCATTATTCCTCAATTTTTTTGACTTAAAAATCTTAATTTTTTCTTAATCATTTAAAGCTTTTTTTTTAAAAAAAAAATCCCATTTTTCAGATTACACTGTTAGTATTTTTTTTTTTCAGAGAAATTGTAGAAAAAAATAATAATAAAGCATGTAGTTCATTTATATATATACATATTCATAATCATGCTTAATGATTAAAATAGTGCATTTATTTATTTATTTCTTTTAGCACAAGGGTTTTGGGATGTTTTTAATGCTTTTGAGAAAAAAAAAAGATTAAAGAGCTTGAAAATAGAGCTCATTTCTTGCTTCCAGGGATTTTGATTTTTTTTTTTCCTTTTTACCTGAAGATTAAAACTTCTCAGTAAGCTTTAAGTTTTGTGTTCTTCATTCATGTTCTTGGGTTTCTTTTTTTTTTTTTAATTTGATTTTTCTGATGTAAAATTGGTGGATTTGAAAAAAAAAAATGAAATCTTTGAGCAGTGTGGGGCTTGGATTAAGCATAGTTTTTGGTTGTATCTTATTAGCTTTAATGGCTGAATTATATTACTTATTATGGTGGAAGAATAGGTTAAGAACAACAACAAGAAGAAGCAGATCAAATCTTGAAAATGATTTCAGCAATCCAGCAAGAGAGTTTTTTTACATGTTTTGCTTGAAGAAATCGGCTACTTCCATGGCCGAATCTGCTTTGAATCCTCAAGAAATTAGATTTTCGGAAGATTTGTTGTTCAAGCCTTTTGAAGAAGATGATGTTCATGGCCATGGCAATGGCAATGGGAATGAAAACCCAAGGTTGCTGTTCACAATCCTTGAAGAAACAATGGAGGATTTGGAGTCGTCAGATGAATCAAGGTCCAACTGTGATAAAAATGGCGGATTGGGTTCAAGAGGGAGGAGCTTGAGTGACGTAATTCTGACTGTTGAAACCCCATTTTTAACCCCTCTTGCTTCACCACCATTTTTAACTCCCCCATTAACTCCCATTGAAGCTTGTTTCAACCACCATGGATTCAACCCTTTGTTTGAATCTGAAACTGATGCAGGGTTTAACAGCTTGGTAAAGTCATCATCATCATCATCATCACCTCCAACAAGGTTCAAGTTCTTGCAACAAGCTGAGGAGAAGCTTCATGAGAAGACATTAATGGCGGCTGAAGTTCATAACAATGGTGGATTTGGTAATGAAAATGGTGACATTGTCAAAGATGAAGAAGACGGATCTTTTATCACAATCCATTGTTGATTAGGAACCAAATAAAAAGTAGGGTTTTAATCACAAATCTTCAACATCAAATTCATTCAAGCTCTTCACATTTTTCAACATTCAAGTTCCCCATCTAATTAACAATTTTTCTTCTCAGAGTTTGATGACCAACCAAACTAAAATTTAGAATTCCTTTTTGCTTTCTTTGTAATTTTTGGTTTTGATTTGTTATTTCTTTTCTTTTCTTTTCTTTTTTTAATTTGTTATGTAATCTTTTTAGGGAGAAAGACAAACATTTTCTTCTACAACATGACAATGCGACGCTGTGTTGTTAGATTAGTGTTAGATATTGGTATTAATTTGATTCGAATATATTTAATTTTTTATGTATTTTCATTTAAAATTTAAGTATATATTAAATATATGTATCAACTATAAATATTTTAAAAAATAAGAGTCAAATAACATTAATGTAACAAGAAGATATAATGCAAATGGGATGGGAGGGGACTAGTAAGGTTACTTGTTTTGTTTCAATCTCCATGTTTCCTCAACCGTTTGATATCGATATTAAGATTCAAATCTTTGTTGATATCATCTCTTAAATATAGTTATTATCATTATAAGTTTAATTATACAAATGACTCTTTTACTATATCACTTTTCTTAATTGAGTATTTTGATCTAAATAAGTAACGATACTATGAGTATTTTTATCACATATCATGACTCCAATAGATATTAAACACTATACCAACATATATTTAACGGCGTTAGTATAGATTATTTTTATATTTGACAAAATCATAGTACAAGTATTTATTTGGGTTAAAATATTTTTTGAAATACTCAATTAAAAAAAGTGACACAGTATAAGAGTTATTTATGTATTTAATCTTATTATTATTATTATTATTATTATTATTACGAAAAAATTTTATAATAGAAATTGTCCAATTGTTTAGATTAATGAAAAAACTATTGCCCATCTATTTTTATAATAATCGAATATCCAAGATTAACAATAACAAAAAATTTATTAATAAAAATTTGAATTTCGATAAATTTAGAGAGAAAGCTAAATCCTTACACATTATTATTGAGGTTGGGATGGTGATATACATTATTGTTTATTGTTTACTCAATTAAAGAAATTTTGGTACGTACTGTGATGTGGGCCATCTGATATTAACACCCCCGACGACTGTAAGATGGAAGTGAGTTTTCCCGTGGGCCATGATGGGGGAGTTTTGTGATAATACATAATTTTTATATTTATTTTATATTATATTATTATATTAATAAATATATTTAAAATATTTATATTATATTTTTATAATTTTTTATCATAATTTAATTATTTTTATATCATATTTATATTACATTTAAAATTATTTTATCAATAAAATTTTAATTGGAATCAAATAAAAGGTGCAATATATTTCAATGAAATAAAAAGGCAATTCGCGTATTTTTTTTTTGGGTCTTTACTCATCCCTTTTATAGTTTAAGATCGAGATTTGCGACTATCCCTTTCTTAAAAGTGTATTTACATACACTCAAATCTTATTTTTTTTTATAAACGTGAGTGTATCTTATCATTCAAATTACACCTATTTAAATAGAATTTATATATTTTATTATATTATGATTGTATTTAAAATAAATTAATAATTTATATTATATAAATTTTAAAAATATTTTTATTATATTTTTATTATTTTTTATATGTTATAACAAAGAGATGCGATTGCCGGGTGAAAGTGTCTGGTGGGCACGCTAATGGCCGAAAGCTTACCCACCATAAAAAATCATTACATTTTTACTGATTAGCAATCCCCTTTTCCATTTCCCTTCACACTAAATTGTGGGTACTGATTGTGTTGTAGAGGTGTTTATCAAGATTGTCGAAGTAGGACTCGAAAATTTTTATATAGATTTGAATTAAGATCAAACTTCATCAGATTTGAAATTTCTCATAATTGTTTGAAACAATGTTAAAAATTATTTTTACACAAATATTTATAATTAAATTTAAATTAAAAATATTTTTTTATTATTTAAATAATAATTTAAATTAAATCAAACTTAAAACCTAAAAATTTTTATCTTAACCCGACTTAATAAAAACCAAAACAAATCTACTACAAAGGCTATTCAAGATTATTTTTGAATTCAAATTATTTCAATTTTAAATTTAAATAATTAAATTTAACAATCAAATTAATCAATTTAAAATAAATTAAATTTAATATTAAAATTTATGAGATTTAATTATTTTAAATTTAAATTATTTTAAATTAATTATTGAAATTAATTTGAGTTTAAACCTTTTAATGTTTGAATCATTCTAAATTAGTTTGAGTTAATCAAATTTCGATTGTCATTAACTTTTTCTCTTCAAACTAGATTAAAATAAATTAATTAAAATTTTCAGATTCATATTAAAACCGATGAATCTATTGATGATCATATGAATTCTTGCTCCCATATTTTTTGTTCTTTTGATGATATACACATCTACAAATCTATCCATTGACATAAGAAAAATTGATTTAGAGCTAGATTTGAAAAAGGAGCCAAAACCATTAAAAATTTAAAAAACTAACAATGCCGTCAATTTCATTACCTTCAATGTATTTCCAAAATAAACCATAATTCTTTTGAAGACAAATACAGATTTCCTTAACCGAAAACATTCTTAAGATCATAAAATTGCTGAAAACATAAAAATCGTATCACCAGCAGGCAGAATAGGCTTTTATGATACCATCTTTAACATTTTGACTTAATCAACTTCCTCGATCTTGGGACCTGCGCCACTGCCGCCAGCAGGAGGGGCATCATCGTCAAGGCCGCCGCCCATGTCAGCACCAGCACCCTGGTAAATCTTGGCGATAATGGGATTGCAAATGCTCTCGAGCTCCTTCATCTTATCCTCGAACTCATCGGCCTCGGCTAGCTGGTTGCTATCCAACCATTGAATAGCCCCATCAATGGCGTCCTCAATCTTCTTCTTGTCAGCCGGGTCGAGTTTCGAGCCTATCTTCTCGTCTTTCACAGTGTTCCTCATGTTGTATGCATAGTTCTCCAATGCATTCTTGGCCTCAACCTTCTTCTTGTGCCCCTCGTCCTCGGCCTTGTATTTCTCGGCCTCCTGAACCATCTTCTCGATTTCGTCCTTCGACAACCGACCCTTGTCGTTTGTAATCGTAATCTTGTTCTTCTGGCCAGTGGTCTTGTCCTCGGCGGAGACATTCAAGATACCATTGGCGTCGATATCGAAGCAAACGGTAATCTGAGGAACACCTCTAGGTGCTGGAGGAATTCCAGAAAGCTCGAATTTACCCAACAAGTTGTTGTCCCGAGTTCTAGTTCTTTCACCCTCGTAAACCTGGATCAAAACACCAGGTTGGTTATCGGAGTAAGTCGAAAACACCTGCTCCTTCTTTGTCGGAATAGTGGTGTTCCTCGGAATCAAAACAGTCATTACACCACCGGCGGTTTCCAACCCAAGAGACAGAGGAGTGACATCCAAAAGCAATAAATCCTGAACCTTCTCATTTCCTTCACCACTCAAAATCGCAGCCTGAACAGCAGCGCCGTACGCGACAGCCTCATCAGGATTGATGCTCTTGCAAAGCTCCTTCCCATTGAAAAAATCCTGCAACAACTGCTGCACCTTAGGAATCCTAGTTGAACCACCAACAAGAACAACATCATGGACGCTGCTCTTATCCATCTTAGCATCCCTCAAACACTTCTCAACAGGCTCCATACACTTTCTAAAAAGATCCATATTAAGCTCCTCAAACCTTGCCCGAGTTATCGTGGAGTAAAAATCGATACCCTCGTACAAAGAATCAATCTCAATGGTGGTCTGAGCAGTCGATGAAAGGGTCCTCTTGGCTCTCTCGCAAGCAGTCCTCAACCTCCGCAACGCTCTTGGATTCCCACTAATATCCTTCTTATTTTTCCTCTTAAATTCCTGAACAAAATGATTCACCATCCGATTATCAAAATCCTCGCCGCCCAAATGAGTATCACCCGCCGTGGCCTTAACTTCGAAAATACCTTCTTCTATAGTAAGCAAAGACACATCAAAAGTACCACCACCCAAATCAAAAATCAAAACATTCTTTTCACCAACACTGGAAGC
>JBBYHL010035113.1:0-10138 GCA_038381835.1 Adansonia madagascariensis
TAAATAAACTAGATTTTTAATTAAATTAATGTAAATAAATATTTATATTTTTATGATTTATTTCATTTTGAAAATTTAAATTTTAAATTATGATACAAATTATTTTATTTTTATTTATAAATAGAAAAATAGGAAAAGAAAAAATGAGAAACGCTATACACTTTTTTATTAGGGTTTAGATCGAGTTAAGATCTTATCCGTTACTCTTCTGTTTATTATTTTCAATTGCAGTAATCATCACCATTCACATTTGTAGTATTCATCCAGAAATTGTGAAAGTCATACTTGTGAATGATAATTAAGCTTGTATTAGATACTAACAAATAGAAAATTAACAGATGGGAGCCATACTATTTAGACCTTCGTCTCCTATCCTTCTCTTTCTACGATGGAAAAAAGTATCATTGAGGGCTAATCGGGGCTTTAATTACAAAATCAACTTTAAATTAAAATAATATTGTAGATTTTTTTTATTCTAATGATAATGATTGATGTGTTATAGATCAGTTATTAAATTTATATCCATTTTAAGGGTTAAAATTTATAAATTAAGACTAATAAATGTTATTATCATTAGTGGGAGTGAAAATTTAAAAATAATACTTTTATTTTAAATAATATATAACTTAAGGATGTTATAAAATTAATATATGATAAGTAAAATATATAATTTATTTAAATCTTATTATAAGATGATCTTAACTGTAATAACATTTCATTAATTTATTTAAGATATTGTTATGTATTTAAAAGATTATTTTAAGATGTAATCACAGTTTATTTTTTATTTTTCAATTTCCTACTTGTAAATGCACTGCGAAATTTAGTTATGGTAAAAAGACTAGCACTTATCCATTAAGACCCTTTATCAAGCTTAGGATTTCATTAAATTGAAATAGATTCATTAAAGCTGCTAATCACAACTAGATAGAAAAGATTAGTAGCTACTCTCAATAATTTGTATCTAGCATATTAAATTCTTATTTGGTATGTTACAATATCTACTTGATAGCGGAATACTTTAGACTTATTTTTTTATTAAAAAAAGGCAAGTATAATGAGTTCATTCATCCATTAAAATCATAAATATTCAAATCTGAATATTAATAAAATAGAAGTCTAAATTTTGGAATGTATTAATATTAAAGGCAAAGGGATACAATGGTTATATTTTGAAAAGGTAATAAGATTTACCCAACTGATAACAAAAACAAAATCTAGAAGGCTAATTGGACAAACTAATGGCATTCTTGTTCACCAAAGAAGCAAGAGTGCTATCATTTAAATGTCCCAGAGATTGATATCACGTATTCTTTAAGACACGATTTGATATAAAAGCTCAAGGATGGTGGCTAATAGGCATGTAAAAAAAGATATCTTGGTTTCAGCTAGTTAATTAATTTTGGCAAATCAAATAATTATTTCATAATTATTTAATATTATTTGCATGAAATAAAATTGTTTTACTTAGGTAAAGAGTTTAATTCAGAATTAATTGTTCTTGCATGTAAATAGGGGTTAGCTTAAAAGCTTTAATTATTAAGTCAAGAGGGCCTTGTTTTGAAAAATTCCTATTTAAACTTGATATGAGTTAAGCAAAACATTAGTAAGCCTTTTTGGAATTAGATTAGGCTAAGATATTAAATAGTTAATGCTTGGCCCAATCCTAAATTGACTAGGTAAAAGAGTTTCACCTAGATCCCTATGAAAGCACTACCTAAGGCGCTACCTATTGGGTTTGGTAGATTGAGCTTGGTTGACCTATTATTTAAGCCTAACCAAATTTAGATGTATTAATATATATATCTATAAGTGCTTTTGGGTGTCCGTTGCACTTTTGGCCTATTAAAAAACCCTAGGCACCATATTTTAAATCCCTAAGCTAGGATTGGCACAAGCTTAATTTGCCTACATTGATGGTGTGTTGTTCGTTCTTTAATGGTTTAGAATCATTCTTGATCTCGAGAAAAGTGAGAAAACTCATATCTAACACTATTGAATGTAGACGATGTTAATAGAAGGCACGAAACCATGATTACCACATCTTCATGAACTCTTGGTAGACTTCCTAGAACTATTCTTGGCTATGTGTGAGAGAAAGCAACTACATCTTACCTTTTGGTTAAGGTTTCTCAAGCTTTTTTGGCTAGCACCGAAGAACCACTAGTGTAGACACCCTATTTTGTCTGAGCCAACATCCAAAGAATCAAAGATCATCATCCAAGACATCATCAGAGATATTCGAAGGAGCATAGGTCAGTTCCCTCCATTGTCGAATAAGGTAAGGTGTATGAGGAGTCAAAGACATGAAAAATCCATATTTTTACATATAGGTATTAATACATAGCCTTTATGTGTCGATACAGGACCCTATATCATCAAATTTTCAAAATTTTACTATTTATTTTGATAGAGGAAGGTACTGTATTTATATTAGGGTGATGTATCGATATATGGGTCAATGGTATTGATACAAGCTTATGTCATAGTTAAAATTGTAATTTTTGGCTGACAAGTATTGATATAGGGATGATAGTATCGATAAAACATGATTTGTATCAATATCATGTTCAAAGTATCAATATATTTTAGGTTTTTTGCCCAGATGTATTGATACTCAAGGTAATTTTTGCCTAATTTAAGCCATTTTCCATCTTTCATTCTCTTACATCAAAACTTGAATTTATTAGAGACTTTGGCCTAAAAAGTCATCCAATACTGACATAATTTTGTACAAATCATGTGGATTTCATTTTTGGGCTTTAAATACTGGATTGACATAATTTGGAGGGGTTCATTAAGCTTAGCATGAAGATATTCATGAAAAATTTGATAATGAAGGGTGAAAGTGAGATTAATCATTTGATCAGCTCATTCATGGCTTTCTTTATCTACAAGAATCAAGATTAACCAATCAAATGTTGAAAGCTTGCACCTTGGTACAATGTCCTATATGCCTTCCTTGCTAGGTTATTTTGACGGTTGCAATGTGGTCCTATATAATCTAATTTTTCATGCTCAGTCAGGGGGGATACAACACATTCTACCTTAGCCTTGAAACACTTTCCCTATCACTATTCTCGTAGTTCCCCTTTGACACCTCTTAAAACCCTTCTAAAACCTCCTATTTCTTACAACTTTACCCTTCAAACTCTCTTCCATTGATGCCATAACCAAAAAGCTCTTCTTTTCATTTCTTTCTTGCTAATCAATAGCAAAGAAAAGTATAAAAATGAGTTCAGAGTTGGATTTATTTTTGCTCAAAGGTAAAGCTAAGTCTAAAGATTCTTAGTATATTTTCCATCCCTTCTCTTTTTTTTTTTCATCATTTACCTCATCTTAATGAGCCATCCATGTTACCATAACCTTGTTAAGAGTTTCATGCATTATTGTTGCCTTGGTTATGGTAGTTTTAGGATTTCTATAACCTTTTTGGATAACCAAAAATGTCATGTTTGAGTTTGCTATCAAAACAACCGCTGTTCATGCATTTTTACTCTGCTTTCATCCATTTTCACATATTCAATTTATATTTAAATGTTCATCCTAGCATGTTTTAAGTGTACCCATGCATTTTGTTATATTTCTAGCATGTTAGATTGATTAAATGTTGATTTATGGTGCTATTTTGAATGCTCATTTATTTTTGATGGTCCTACTATGATTCATTAATCGTGTGCGTGTTATAATGACTCTATAATGCTTGCAAAAATTAGTTTTAAGAAAAATGGCCCCCGAGTCGATGCTAACTTTAATCAATGAATATGGATTTGAGATTTTTCAATCTATTGGCCCTCCAATCTTAGGGATAAAACAAGCTTTGCATGTTTGGATTCATATTAAATGAGGATAAATATATAATTTTTAAAATGAAATATACTTTTTACTTGTCCTAAAGTGTTTGTGCCTTGATTTTAAATTCTAATCTCCTTTGCTAATGACTTTGTTAATGGCTTGTTCCATCATCTAAGCTTGTGAAGCCATTGTCATGACCATCCTTTTAATGGACATTCGAATGTCCGTAATCTAAGCCTAGTTCTAGGAAACTCAAAAAACCAAGAAACTCCTTTGTTTTGCCTTGACAACATTGTAGCCATAACTTAAAAAATCATTTTCAAAAATTAAACAAATTTTCTTGAATTTTATAATATTTTAACCTTAAAGGGAATCAAATTTCAAAGGTACCTCGTTTGCCCCTAGATATGCCTAGACGAGAGAATTTTGATTTTTCATACTTTTGCTACTCAAAACCCCTAAAATCGATGATTTAAATTCTATTTGAGCATTTTTGACCCATCAAATGATTTTTTAAAGAGTTTTTACATATTCTTCATAAAAATTTTAAAAAGTTTCTTTTCGAAAAGGCATAATTTGTGATTTAACAATTTCGAATAAGTCTGAGATGATTTTTTAAAGTCTGCTACACTTTTCCCCTGTACTCACTGCCAGTTTTAAGTCAAATTCAACTTCAAAAATTAATTCCACCTAGAAAAGATTTTTTTAGGGTTTTTAGGATTTTTTATGTTAATCGTTGTCGAGTTACCTTTCCAACGGTACCTCATTTACCCCTGAATCTTTCGGATGAACCCAAAATAAATTTTGGAAGGTGGATAGTGCAATGTTATCTCCTTTTTTTGGCATTGAGAAAGTTAATTGAATTTGTCTGAACCATCTTTGTTAGACATTCAAATGCGTCAAAGTGAATTTGAGCAACTCTCCATATGGAGTAATAAAGCATAACTCGAGTCCCTCTAGGCTCAGATTAAGGCTCAAACACCTGCTAGGATTAATTTTGTCTTATTTAAATTATTAATTTTAATTTGAGTCCTTCTAGGCTTGGATTAAGGCTCAAACACTTGCTAGGATTAATTTTTTCTTATTTAAATTATTAGTTTTAATTTAAAAAATCTATATTTTCACCAAAAGAATACATTCCAATTTCAAGAAAAATTACTATAAAGCTTTCATTTTTAGGGGATATTCCAACCTTATTTTGCAAGGGGACACTTTAACCCCCTTTTCAAAGTTCACTTAAAATTCAAATTTTCTCTTTCTTAGATATCCTTATGCTTTTTAATCAATCTTTTTTTACCACACCTCAAGCAACCATCAAGGCCAAACGTGTCTCAAAATTGTCAATCCAGATATTCTTTAATAATTGAAGATAATTATAAGATATATCCCGATTATCCCTCATTTGCTATGCTTTTTATGTGTTTATTTTATGTAATTTATTATATTCTTTTTCTACTTACTAGCATATTTCCCTTTATGGTGTCCATTTCACATTTTTATTTCTAAATTATTTTCAAAAATTACAAGGCAATGTTCCATGTCAATTCTCTCTAGTGCTTGACACGAAATATCCAATTTTCAAAAAATTAAATTTGAAGATCATTTTCAGTCAAAAGATCCCTATGTTCCTCACCATCTTTAAGGCCCACATGAGATTCAAATTTTCTTCAAAACTTGATTTATTTATTTATGCAAAATTCATACATTAAAAGGATATTATATCAAAATAATGACAAGTTGAAATTGAACTGATGTAAGGTATAGCTAGCAGGTACCAGTTTCAAGCATCATGGAAATGTTAGTACTTCTCTATGCGTAACCAACTCACGCACCCCTTTAAAATGAACTTTGGTGCATGTAGACTATAAAGTTGGTTCTTTAAGTTTTGTAGCTTGAGTACTAATTTTAATATATGTCTAGTCATGCCTAGCCCAAAATGATCGATGGTGACTCTAAGTCTTTGGACACTTTATAGTGGCCATCCAAGACCAATTAGATGAGCGATTCATCCTACGGCCTTCCTCTCTTACTCTCACCTTATCACACGTAATCCAAATTCTAATCAAGAGATATCCTAAAGACACACTTTTAAGTCATGCATGCATCTCATCCGAGCGATCAGATAGTAAGGGGCACGTCATGAAAACTAGATTTTCGTGAAGGCTATAACAACCATCTGTGTGGATTACTGTTAAAGGTAGGATGTTTGTGTCACTTATGGCCTTAAAAGAAAGATTGAAGTAACCAAGCCATTGTAACAATCATGCAAGGATCATAATTCAAACTTACAAGTCATTGAGGAGGTAAGACCTCTGTCAGATCTGTGTTCTAAGCTACCAAAGTCGACCGCATGTTCATTTCAGCCTAAGATCTTAAGGAAATCTAGGTATATCTTTTTGATTTTTTGTTGTGCATTTGATTAAATATTTCATGTTTTTTTTTTTTAAATGAGCTCGGATATTAACACCTAATTTTGTTTGAACCTCTTCCCTGTCAGTCCATAAAATATCCAAGACTAAGAACTTAGTGACCACCCAATGAGGATTGACTTCTTAAGATGGACTGGACATTTTCAAAATAATTTTACTCCTGCCTAAATGACCACATGCACATGTGACAGAAAAATCGCTATTTCAAGGGTCATAGAAAACAAATGTCAGATAAAAAGATGAATATAAAGGTAAAATAATTAGCTTTTAACTTATACATGTGAAAGTTTGAAATTTATTTCTAAGGATGTTATTATGGTCAAAATTTCTATTTTTAGGAATTTTTCAAAAATTATTCATAAAATTTAAAATGTTAACCATCGTATATTATTATCGACACTTGTGTAGTATTTATGCCGATTCTCACTCTAAAAAATCATAAATATTCAAGGAAAAATATGTATTAGCATTTTTTTACCATGAGGTATTAAGTTCTCAATTTTGGGACTTTGAATTTTTCACAGTACCCCGAGTATTATACTCGTGAAATTTTTCTTGATAAAAATTATTTTAGATTTTAGCTTTCATCAATATAAATTAATATTTTAATTAACGTGTTCGATAAAATCCATTTTTATAAAATTTGAATATATTTTAAAAATTTTCCCATTTTTATGATATAATATTTTCTTACTCCATAAATTTTTTTAGTAAGATTTTTTTAAGCTTATAATTTCTAAAATTCTTCAAATATTTTTATTAAATTCATATTAAATCAGTTTTTAAAAATTCAATTTACTTTATGAGTTTTGTATTATTTATAAATGATAATTTTCTTCCAAAAGGGCCTTTGCTCGTAAAATTTTATAAATTTAAAATTTTTAATAGCCTTTTTTTTTGCACATAAAATTTTTCATAAATTTTTTTTCGAATTTTTATATGAAAATTTTATTAATTTTATTTTTAATGGTCCAAAATTTATTTTTTTTCCAATTCATGGGTATTAAAACCTATAAATTTTTCTAGTGGGCCTGATTAGCCTATTAATTTTTTGAAAAGCCTAATGAGCCCATTTTTGTTTTTAACATATCCAAGAAACTTATCTTGATTAAATTTTTAATTAAATTTGATATGTGAAATTTTATCCTTTGAATATATAATTTTTAACTTGTTATAATTTAGTCCCTATAATTTGCTTTTGCTCAAATTAAATTCTTTCTCTCTCATGTCTCTAGATGATGATATCATGGATGATGTCATGCATGAATCCACATGCAAAATGACAAAAATAATTAATTAAAATTTTATCAAAGTAAAAAATTTAAAAAAAAAGTAATAAATAAATAAATTAAATAAAAGAAAGAAAAATGTAGAAATTGGTGGAAGCTCCACCCTTGGTCAACCTGAATCCTCCATAAATAGAGGATGCAGTCTTCTAGCAACGCCTAATGTCCTCCGAACAAATAAAATACAATAAAAAAACAATAAAAATCAAGATTTCTACATATTTTCTATACTTCTCAAGGTAAAAACACTTTCATTTGCTTTTCTTCATTTTAGTGAGCTTTATGACTACTTGAGCTCATAGGTTTTGATCCATGTTGAAATGTCAAGAATGAAAGCTACAATCAAAGTTTCTTGATTTTTTTGTTAAATTTTATTTTCGCTAGAAATAGTTTGATTTTCATTGAGATTAATTGTGTTTGTTGGTATATGCATTATTATTTTCATGTACATATGTTTATGTTATTTTTCTTAATATTTTCATGTTAATTTATATTGATCCATTCATTATTTATTATGTTTTTATGCTTATTTATGCTTGGTAAAAATTATGTATGTATATTAATATTTATGAAAATATGTGATGGAAAAAATCATTTTTTGCTAAGAGACCATGCTGGCTAAATGATATAGCCTTGGATTCAATTTATTTCATAATTTTTCTTGATATTTAGACTATTTTGCAAAGTTTTTGGGGCTAAAAATAATTTTTCCAAAATTTTGAATAGCCAAAACGTGTATAGGCTTGTTTAAGATGTTTTTGATTTTTTAATCTATTTTATAAATATAAAAATCTTAGGGACTAAATTGCAAAAATAAAAACTTTGTGTTCCAAGGCCATTCATGCTTGGTCGATCACTTGTGGATAATTGTACAAGTGTCTTCATGTTTATTTTAATATGTATGGATATGTTTTATGCAATTTTTATCGTTTGAGGCCATTTTATAACCTTAAAAAGATTAACAACTTATTTGCAAAATTGCAAAATTTTTTTCTAAGGCCATAAGTGGTTGGCCGAATGATTCTTATGATTTTTGACATAATCTCCATGTTTTTTTGTGATGAATTTTGTGTTCAATTATGTGCTTATTTTGTGTAGGGACTAGACTGCAAAGTTTGCAAAGTATCCGGGAACAAAAATGTAGTGGCTACTCTAATGGAGGTCAACTTCCATTAGAGTAGTTTCATATTTTTATAATTTTAATCAGTCATATATAAATAACTGTATATACACATGATGGAAAAATCCATTTTCTCGGGTAAAAAAGATGAATCTGCAAAGGAAAAATTTTTGTTTTTGAACAAGTTATTGACAAATTTTGGAAATTACCTCTGCAGATGATCTCACGGTTAATTTTTCTATTTTTAGGAATTTCCTGAGTTTTTTTGAAAAACTTAAGAAGGTGGTGGTCGGGTATTTTTACCGATACCGGTGTAGTTTTATGCTGATTTTCACCCTAAAAAATAATAAATATTCAAGAAAAAAATTTATATTGTATTTTATACCACAAGGTGTCAAATTACTTATTTTTGTAATTAATTTTGAATTTTTCTATAGTATTATGAGTATTGTACTCATGAAATTTTTTCTAATAAAATTATTTTGAATTTTGAATTTTGAATTTCAAATTTCAAATTTTTATTTTACCATTTTGTAAATCAATATTTTGAATAATATGTTTGGTTTAATTCATTTTTTATAAGTTTTAATATATTCTTCGAAATTTTTTGATCCTAAAATATGAGCTTTCTTTTTATTTGTAAAATTTTTGGTACAATTTTCTCAAGTTTTGAACTTCAAAATTCTTTAAATATTTTCATTTAACCATTATCAAATCAGTTTTTAAAAATTGAATTTATTTTTTGAGTTGTGAATTTTTTTTTTCAAATAACAAATATCTTCCATAAAGGTTTTCTCGTAAAATTTTACGAGTTTTGAATTTTGAATTTTTTGTCTTCTTGCACATCAGACTTCTAAAAAATTTTTCTTGTGTAATTCAATACTTGAAATCTTTATAACTTTTTTAATTATTAATTTTATTTTATTTTGGCAAAATCTCCTTAGTGGGCCAAAATATTTCAACATTTGCAAATAAGCCCAATAAGCTTACTAATTTCTCAACAAGCCCAATGACTTTACCAAGCTAATTTTCTTGATTTTCCACCAAGCCCATTTCATTCTCTAAAAGCCTACCAAGCCCATTTTTATCTCTAATTTTTTAACAAAGTCCACTAACTTTTTCTTTAAATTTTTTATTTATTTTTATATCAATTATTTTGATTCAAATTTTTTATTTATTTTTTTTGTAATTTCTATATGGTTAAATTTTTAATTGGATTTATTATGTGTAATTTTGTTGAGTACATCAATTTTAATTTATTATCATTTTTTTTCATGGAATTTCCAATTAGGCTTTTATGCACTTTATTGCATTTTTTTTTACTCCTAAGATTATGTTTACTTGTAAATTCATAATGTAATTTTGCTTTTACATGATCACTTTTATAATTTGCAATTTAGTTTCATGAAACCTAATTTGGTTGAAATTAACTTATTTTCCAATTGATTTAGTTTCATTCCAACTAATTCCACCAAGCTAACCAAAATCATCATTTCACCTAAACTAGC
>JBBYHL010035124.1:0-10138 GCA_038381835.1 Adansonia madagascariensis
ACAAAGTGGTTCTTTGGAATTAGAAAGCCAAACCTTAGTCACTGGTGAATCTAGTTAGCAAGCTACAAATGTTGACCATTTAGGGGTAAGCCACTTAACTCAGAGTGGTAGGTGTTGCACCCTAGTAGCATCGAGAAGTGAAACTCAGTAAGAAAATTCTAATCCCATTTCTCAATCACCGAAGTCTGCAACCAAAAACTCAGATACGGTGGCTGTTGAAGATCTAGTGAGTGAGAAAGAAGCCATAAAATTCTTTAAGTTCATCAAGCACAGTGAATACAGTATCATCAATCAATTGAACAAGCAACTCTCCAAGATATCTGTGTTTACACTATTGTTGAATTTTGAAGTTCATAGGAATACCCTCTTCAAGGTTTTGAATGAGGCCTATGTCCCTCCCGACATCTCTATAGGTTAGTTGGATTGCCTAGTGAGCAATATCACTGTCGACAATTACATATCTTTCAGTGACGATGAAATCCACATGAAGAATGAGGAAACTACAAAGCACTTCACATCACCACATATTGTAAAGGCACCATGTTACCCAAGGTGCTCATTGATAATGGGTCAACTCTAAATGTAATGCTCATGTCATGTTTGAACAAGCTCCCTATTGACATATCTCATATCCAAAATAATTGTACAATTATGAGAACATTTGATGGAACATGTAGAAACATTATGGAAAACATCATCATTCCACTCCAAATAGGCCCACGTACTTATGAGGTTGACTTTCATGTAATGAATATTGCTTCATCATACAACTGGCTATTTGAAAGGCCTTGGATTCACATTGCGGGTGTAGTACCATCATCTTTGCACCAAAAGTTAAAGTTCACCGGTGAGAACAAAATTATCAGTATTAGAGGAGAAAAAGATATCATTGCTGCTATCTTAACTGATGCCCCATATGTCGAACCTGATGAAGATATCCCAGAATCCTCTTTCCAATCCTTTGAGTTTGTCAATGCTACTTATGTCAAGGAAAGGTTACCAATGGTTAAGCCTCGCCTATTTAAGAGTACTCATATGGGTCTAAAGTTAACTATCGATAATGGTGCCCAAGCTGGAAAGAGACTTAGAAAACACCTTCAAGGAATTGCTGAAGCCTTAAAAGTGGTCAACTAGATTCATAAAAGAGGATTACGATTCAAGCCCAGTGCACAGCAAAAAAGAAAACAAGCTTAGAAAAACTGTGAAAAAAGATGGCCCATATGTCAGGACAAGACATGAGGTATGAATTAATAATATTTCCACCACTTCGAAAAAGTTTTCACCCAAAAGGACAAATAAATACTGGCACCACTATGCTTATATTAAACAAAGCATTTAGGGATTTCTCCATCAATGCATTTAATGAGCCAGAGACATCGACAATAAGCCTAGAGATTGGTTTGTGCCCTCCAAGATTTGTTCTAAGTGTTTGGAGTGAAATTGAGATTCCTGTACGATTCAAGTCTGTTTCAAAGTAATGCTATGAACTAAACCTACATGCTTATGCCTGAAAGCATTATAGGATACTTTATATAGGCATCTTTTATTAAGTGCTATCAATGAAAATGACTAAGCATTATGCATTTTATCCTTTGTGTTCATAGTTTTTGCCAACTGTTAGACCTTTCTCTACATATTTTTCCACCTATATTGTTTTTTTTTCCATATTTGCAGGTACCTCAATAAAGATGACATGAATGTTCATATTGAAACTTTGAAAATCAATTTTGAACAACCAATCTATGTTAGTTAGGTCGAGTCTAAAGAGAATTCTAAAAGAGAACCCCATACTTGCAGACCTACTGAGACTAATTGAACAGAAAGAAAAATAGATATTACCTCATAAAGAATCCATCAAAACCATAAACCTTGGAACAAAAGAAAACCCAAAAGAAGTTAAAATCGAAACCTCTATAAAATCGTCAACTTGAGCCAAACTAATAAGTCTCCTTCAATAATATCAAGATGTGTTTGCCTAGTCCTACCAAGACATGCCTAGGTTAGACACTAACATTATGGTCCATAGACTTCCTCTCAAACCTGAGTGTAAACCCATACAACAAAGGCTTAGAAGGATGAAGCCTGGAATGCTTCTAAAGATCAAAGTGGAAGTGAAGAAAAAATTTGAAGTAGGATTTCTTGAGGTAGCCAAATATCCTAAATGGATAGCTAATATAGTCCTAGTTCCAAAAAAAATGGTAAGTGTAGATGTGTATGGACTATAGGGACTTAAATCGAGCCAATCCCGAGGATAATTTTTTTTGCCTTACATTAATACTTATGCAAGAAGTTCATAGAATATGAAAATAATTATTCATTTGTAGAGAAGCTATGTTATCCTCTAACTTAGATGGCTCGCAAGTTGAGATAATACATGCTATACCGTACTATTTGGCTAATCGCTAAACTCAAGCCCATCAAGTATTTGTATGAAGCTTCTGCCTTGTTAGGGAGGTTAGCTAGGTGGCAAGTGCTACTTTTTGAGTATGACATTGGGTATGTAAATTAGAATGCTGTCAAGGGTAAAGCAATAGTGGATTTCTTGGCAAGCTGGGCAACAAATGACTATTGGCCTTCAGACTTTGATTTTCCTGATGAAGATTTGATGTGCACATCTAAGGCAGAGAACACTATCGAGTGCGACTCTTGGAAAATGTACTTTGATTGAGCTTCAAATGCATTGGGGCATGGAATTAGGGTGATTCGTATCTCACCTAATGGAAACCACTATCCTTTCACTACAAGGTTGAACTTTGATATACCAATAATATAGATAAAAATGAGGCTTGCATCATGGGACTCTAAGCAGCTATTGAAAGGGGCATTTGGATGCTATGAGTATTTAGAGATTCAGCCCTTATCATTTACCACCTAAAAGGAGAATGGCAAATGCGTGATGCTAAATTAATCAACTATGGTAATCTAATCTCAAAAATTAAAAAAAGGCTTAATGATATTAGCTTTTAACATCTGCCTCGAGAAGAGAACCAAATTGCTAATGCCTTGGCCACCTTATCATCCATGTTCAAAGTCAATCAAGAATTGGATGTTGCTCTTATTCAGATGAGTATCTATACAGCCTCGGAACATTGTAAAAATGTTAAAGAAGAGAAAGACCGCTTGCCATGGAATCATGATATCATTTAGTACATCAAGGATACCCAAAAGATGCCATCAAAACTGACAAGAGAACCATTCGATGATTAGTTCTGAGCTTTATTTTGGATAGTGGGATTTTGTATAAGAAAAGCTGGGATCAGGTGCAACTTCGATGCGCGGATGCCTTTGAAGCCAAAAGAATGCTTGAAGAAGTTCACAAAGGAATTTGCAGTATGCATGCTAATGGACACTGAATGGCCAAATAAGTCATGCGATCAGGCTACTATTGGTTAACTCCTGACAAAATCCATGCCCACTAACACCTCTACATGTTATGACCATGGCCTTTTTCTATATAGGGCATGGACATGATTAGACCGATTACCCCTAAGGTTTCTAATGGGCACCGCTTCATTTTAGTTGCTATCAATTATTTCACCAAATGGTTAGAGGTAGCTTTTTATGCCAATGTCACCAGATCTATTGTATAAAATTTATGAAATGGGACATTATTTGTAGATATAGTCTTCTCAAAAAAATCATTACTGATAATGCTTGCAACCTGAAAACAAAAATGATGCAAGCAGTCTACTTTCGATTCAAGATTCAACATTGAAACTCTATCCTATACCGTCCGAAAATGAATAGGGCAGTTAAAGTAGCCAACAAGAATATCAAGAAGATAGTTGAAAAGATAGCTGAGATGTATAAAGATTGGCATGAAAAGTTACCTTTTGCTTTACATGTTTATCATATGGCAGTACAAACTTCCACAGGTGTTGCCCTATTTTTTTTAGTTTACGGCATGAAGGTTGTCCTACCTATCAAGGTTAAAATTCCTTCACTTAGAGTTTTAATGGAATCTTAACTTGAAGAGGCCAAATGGGTTAAAAACTGATATCAGTAGCTCAATCTCATCGAAGAGAAAAGAATCAAAGCCTTATGTCAAGGGTAGATATATTAAAAGCAGATAATAAGAGCTCATGACAAAAATGTCTATCTTTTTCAGTTTCGAGAAGGTGTCTTGGTGCTTAAACAAATTCTCCCAATCCATAAAGATGCTCAAGGAAAATAGACCCCAAATTGGGAAAGGTCATATATGGTGAGAACTTAATCTTAACCAAGATAGACGACAGCAACCTGCCTAACCCTATAAACTCTAATTCTATTTAAAAAAACTATGCTTAAAAGGATTTTAGGTGAAAACCTGAAAGGGTATCCTATTTCTCTTTCTCTTTCCATTCTCTAAAAGAAAGAACAAGCTTAAGTTGAAAACTGAGAGGGCGATTTACGTGACCAGACCCCTTTATTTAAACTAAGTCAAGCCCAAACCATCACCATACCAAAATCAATTTTTCCTATATTCACAACCCTAACCAAGATGCCAAATCATAACCTAATCCACCTGTTCTATATTGACCAACCCCACTAAATCTCATCCATACCTATACTTGAAAAATGGAAACTACCTAACTTTGAGGCCTCCATCCTACCATAGGGCAATTTGAGGAATTTTCTTATAACTCAGCCAACACCATAAGGATTAATTGCTCGAGAGAAATCTTCGAAAGCACTTAATAGAGGATTCATGTTATCAGCATCATGGGCCAATAGACTAGGAAGACCTCTCTTATATCTTTTGTATTTCAAAATCTTTTAAAATCTCAAAAGTCTGTCATAGCTTGTACCCTTCATCATTGAATGAAATACAATTACTTGATTTATCACAAAATCTTTTCATAACCCTGCATTCCATGTTGCATCATGTTTATCATTTAATTAATAATACTTGATAAATGGAAAAAATCGATAATAGGAGTTCCTAGCATTACTTGTAAAGGTAAAACTTTGCAGGAATTTTCGTTTCATGTCTAAAGACTAAGAGCCAACTTTTAAGGCCATAATCAGTTTGGTCTTAGGACTATACAACCTGAAAATATGCTCAAAACCTACTTCCAGTAAACTCTAGCCTAAAGACATGATAGTTCCTTTCAAACTGTCATCCTCAACCATAATTTAGAATAGTTAACCACTAAAGACACCTTTTGAATCATAATTAGCAAAGTGGAATCCTTTATACTCACCAAATTCATTGCAATAAAAGTTTCCATGCATAAGCTATCTTAACTCAAGTCTATCCCTCCACATTTATGAACCTCCTATACCTTTAAAAGGTAGATTTTACATTCAAAGCCTCTGGAAATTTGAAGCAAGGTTGATAAACCCTAGGTAAAAAGTCGCTCCACCAAACTTGTAAAAGAGCAAATAGCTGAAGAATGTTAAAACCAACCATTGGATTAGGCTTTTAAAGTCATTATCCTAGTATCATTTAGACAGGCACTTACATCTCCATGCATCAGGCAGTATCTAACATCCTACAGATACTAGCTTACATATAGAGAAATCAAATTGGAAAGGAACTTAAGGTATAATTTTTTATTTTTAAAAAACCTTGAAAGGCTTGAAGTAAGTATTTTTGACCTTACGAGCTCATTGAAAATCATCTAAGAGAGGTATCTAAACTTATTTTCTTTTAGTCCTCAAAGAGCAAGGATGCCTTTTCTTACCTACCATAAAGCCCACACAAGCTAACTAATTTTCTTTTAGTCCTTAAAAAGTAGGGATGCCTTTTTTTACCTACCATAAAGCCCACAGAAGCTAGCGGTACTTGTTTACCTTAGTCCATGAAGAGCTAGATGCCTTTATTTACTTACCTCTGAATCGTATACAAGCTAGTGGCACTTATTTACCTTAGTCTATGAAGAGCCAAATACTTTTCCTAACCTATCATAAAGCCCAAACAAGCTAGTGGCACTTGTTTACTTTAGCCTACAAAGAGCTACACGAATTTCCTTACCTACCATAAAGCCCAAACAAGCTGGTGGCACCTATCTACCTCAGTCCAAAAAGAGCTGGATGCTTATTGAGTCAAAGCCCACACAAGCTGGTGGCACTTATCTACCTCAGTCCATAAAAAGCTGGACACTTATCGAGTCAAAGCCTATACAAGATGGTGGCATCTGTTTGGGTTAAACCAAAAAAAAACCTAGGAGAGAGGCCAAACCCTTTAAAACTCATCAAAATTTTCTTTTATGCAGATATATTTAACCTATCTCGACATAATACTAAATATCTTTTTATTTTTCTACTGGCACACAGAACCATCATCCTACCTAAACAAAATGGCATCTATTTATTCTTGCCCTATTCCTAATACTTAATAATGGCCAAAGAGGGGTAGCTGTAGATAACTTATTTTCTCCAAGCAACTTTTGGCATCCTCGAACATAAATGAAAGATGATAGAATTAGAAAATAAGAAAAAAAAAAGGGACAACTACCAAGTGCCATGTTGTCAGACACTATTAGACGAAACGATGCCAAGCAAAAAATTTTTTAGGGAAGGTTTAAAATGCCTATGGGTCATATTAAAGAAAAATGTATAATGATGCATCAAAGGCCATTTTTCATGGTGTCATCAGAGTTATTCAGATGAGTTTACAGATCAATTTCCCACTATTTATGATCAAGTTAAGGTAAATTAGGAAGCTATAGGTACATGCAAGTTATATTGGCACACAAGTATTTATACAAGGCTTTTACATCACCAAAAACTTGAATTTTCACATGTAGTATTGATACAAGAGGGTTTGGTATCTATACGCGGCATGTTTGTATTAATGCAAACCTTCATAGTAATTGAAGTTGTGATTTTTGGCAAAATATATTGATACACAAGCATGAGTATTAAAAAAATCCATGAAGTATCGATATAGGCCTCTAAGTCTCAGGACTGGAAATATTTTTTTGCTCTTAGTATCGATACACATCTTATTATATCGACACTCATGGGTAAAAATTGCTTTATATATTGACACAACATGTTTTGTATCGATACACTAAGGCATTTTTGCCCAGTTCGGGCCATTTTTCAATCTTTGAGATTTAAACATGTTTTTTGCACCAAGAAACCATCATAAATTACCACAAACCTAGACTTCGACTTATAATCAGATTTAAGCAAATTTTTGGAGCCCAAACAACCAATGGCAAGGATCATTTTTATAAGATATATGGTTGTAAGAGGGCATATTAGGCATATCTTTAGCTTAGAGGCTATTGCAGCCTTTCTGCCCCTTTTTAGCATGGCAGAACCAATGGAAAGAAGACCAGGTGAGCATGGAAGCTAAAAATGTCCCCTAGTGCAGGAGGGAAAGATCAAAAATGCCTTTTCCTTGTTTCCTAAAAGCATTAGCTGAGCATTAAATAAATAAAGATTTCTAGCCATCTCAAAAAAAAAGACATTGCAGCCATTCCCAAAGAGTTCTCTAGTAATCTCAAAAAAAGCTCTAGCTATTCCTAAGAATCGTTTAGCAATCTCTAACCCTAAAACTCTTTTAAAAATACTATTTCATTGCCTTTCACCCTCAACCGTCTTCCATTCCAGTAGCTCCCTAAACAACACCAGAAAACCTTCAAAAACTAACCCTTCACACACTTTCACCCTCAAAACACCATCCATCATATTACCAAAAAGCTTTTTCATTTCATCCTTTTCTTGCTAAATAATAGCAAAAAGAGGGAAGGAATTGAGCTTAAAGTCACTACTTTAGGAAGGGAGAAGAAGTTCAAGCTCTTTCGGTACATTTTTTACCTTTTTCATACATTTTATGTTTTTATCATCTACACCATTTTAGTGAGCCCTTTATGCTGCCATGACCATCCTAGGACTTTTATACATTATTGTTAGCTTGGTTATGGGGTAGTCTTAGGATCTTGAGGACTCTTTTGATACCTTGATGCTATCTAGATATGCAAATATGCCATGCTTCATTCTCATAATTATCACAGCCCTAGTTTGTGCATTTCTTGCCATGATTCTTTTATATTCACATATTCATCTCATATTTAAACCTTCACCTTAACATGCCTCATGTATGTTCATGATTTTTCTTGTATTTTAAGAAGTCTCGTGACATAAAAATGCTGTCTTGACGACTCGAACATGCATTGTTATGTTTAAATATGTTCATATCATTCATCTTCTTGCATTTTTATCACCCATTTCCATGTCAAAATGTCATCTTTGTGTGTCTACATGTTTAGTCCATGCTCATCTTTGTGTGTGTTGTATTTTGTTCATGACATCCGTGTCAAAAATGCTTTCTCGTTTCCAAAAGAATTGATTTTTAAAAAAATCCCCAAGTTTAATTTATGCTACATCCAGTAGATGAAGAATAGCATGGATTTAATGTTTTTATAAAACTGGTCTCTCAATCTTGAGGGCAATCAAATATTTCAATTCAGGATTCATGGTGATACAAGTTTAAAGATGTTGTTTTTCAAGCGAAAATAACCTGTTTTAGTCAAAAAATATGCTAAGCCTTGATCTTGAGTTTAATACCTTCATGGCATGGTTAATGGGTTGTTTCATCGTCCTAAACTATTCTGGGATTATGGAATGAACTTATGATGTTCATGTCATTCTTTCCCCTATATTGTGGATGTCTGAACATCTATAATTCGAGTTTGACCCCATAAAACCTAAAAACTCGAATAATCCTTTGCTTTTGCTTTGGCAGCACTAGAGTCTAAATTTAAAAAATTATTTTTGAACCACAAATGATATTCCTATAATTTTTTTGACATTTTTTGCATAAATGTTATCGAAATACCTTGCCAACGATATCTTGTTCACCTTTAATCATCTTTCCAATGGTACCTTATTCACCACCTAAAGCCTTCGGATAAACCCAAAATAAATTCGGGAAGGGAGATGACATGATGTTATCCCCTATTTTTGACCTAATTTCTGAATCTCTTTTATAGAGACATTCAAATGCCTCAAAATGCACCCAATGGGTTCCCCTACGAGATAAACCCTTTAGACTTAAACTAAGGCTTAAGACAAAAATATATTTTATACAAACCTATGGTTTTCTTTTTTTAAATTTTTTTAAAAAACTCTATTACTCTAAGGGGATACTCCAAACCCATTCTTCATAAGAAAACTTAAATTTTCTCTTTGTTCCTAAATATTTTCATAATTTTATCTTTGGGGATACTCCAACCCCACCTCTTTGAGGGGATTCTCCAACCCTATTTTTACCTCAAAAAATCCAAAAATTCCCTCTTTTAGATGCCCTAGATTGTTTCGATTAAAATCTTTTTGGGTCCCATAAATTACCATCGAATCCAAACCCATCTCTAAATTCTCATCCCGATTATTTTTCATTGATCGAAGACAATTATAAGACATAATTCAATTATCCTTCCTTTATACGTTCTTTTGTTTGTGATTGTTTGTTTATGATATTATTATATTCTTTTTTGTCTCACTAACATATTTCTTTTTTATAGTGATTATCCTGCATTCATATTTAAAATTTATTTTCCAATAAAATTTACAAGACAACGTTCTGTGTTGGCATCTCTCTAGTGCCTAAGATGGTATATCCAAATTTTTAAATCCAATCCAAACATTATTTTCATAAAAAAAATCCCTATCTTCCTCAGGCCTCCAAGGCGTATAAGTGATCTAATTTTTTTTAAAAACCCAGATCTACAATTTATAACACTTCATGCATTAAAAGGGATTATATCTAAATAAGGACTAAATGGAATCAATTTAACCAAGACTGAAGTAAGACATAGTTAGTAGGTATCAATTTTGGGAGTTATAGGTGTGTTAATCCTTCCCTACACGTAACTAACTCTCGAATCCAACCAATGAATCTTTGGACTTTGTAGACCTTTAAATCAATGTTTTGAGTTTTGTAACTTGGAATATTATTTTTAATAGGCATCTGATCCTGCCTAGCAAGAAATGATTAGTGGCAACTCCAAGTTTATAGCTACTTCGTGGTGGCCATTTGAGACTAGTTGGATGAGCGATTCACCCGATGGTCTTTCTTCTTTTTATATCCTATGCCTAATCAAAATCCTGATCAAGAGATAACTCAAAGGCTCAACCATGACCAACCATAATTTATTTTTAAGTCAAGAACACTATGCCCTTTGGATCGTCTGAAGTTTTAGAG
>JBBYHL010035135.1:0-10137 GCA_038381835.1 Adansonia madagascariensis
ATAATCAAAGTTCATCTATCAAATGAGACAAACTTGGATACTCATAATAATCTCCATTCTTTTTGTTATTGGCACTATAATCATGTTCTCCAAATTGGGATGTACGGTATTAATGCTTCAAATTTGCAAGAAAAGCTTTTCTTTCCGTCATTTTCCTTACAATTAATGTTCATCCATGAAATGAGACAAACGTAGATACTCATAATAGACTCCATTCTTTTTGTTATGGTTACTACAATTATGTTCTCCCTATTGGGATACATGATATTGATCTTTAGATTTGCATGAAAAGTTTCTCTTTCAGTCCATTTTCCTTCTAATTGATTTTCATCCATGAAATAAGATAAACTTTGATACTTATAATGATCTCCATTCTTTTGATTATGGGCACCACAATCATGTTCTCCTCTTTGGGATAAATGGTATTGATACTTTGGATTTGCAAGAAAAGCTTTTTTTTCCACCATTTTCCTCGCACTTAATATTCATTCATGGAATGAGATAAACTTTGATACTTGAAATGATCTCTAATTTTTTTGTTATGGGCACTACAATCATGTTCTCCTCATTAGGATACATAGTATTGATGCTTTGAATTTGCAAGAAAGGCTTTTCTTTCCACCATTTTCCTTGTAATTAATGTTCATTCGTGAAATGAGACAAACGTAGATACTCGTAATAATCTCTATTCTATTTGTTATGGGCACTACAATCATGTTGTCCTTATTGGGATACACAATATTGATGCTTTGGATTTGCAAGAAAAGCTTTATTTTTCACCATTTTCCTTATAGTCAAAGTTCATTCACGAAATGAGACAAACTTGGATACTCACAATAATCTCTTTTTGTTTTGTTATAGGCACTACAGTAATGTTTTCCTCATTGGGATATACAATGTTGATTTGTAAGAAAAGCTTTTATTTCCACCATTTTTCTTGTAAATAATGTTCACCGTGAATTAAGACAAACTTGGGTACTCATAATAATCTTAATTATTTTTGTTATAGGTACTACAATTATGTTCCATTTATTCAGATAAATGATATTAACACTTTGGATTTGTAAAAAAAGCTTTTCTTTTTACCATTTTCCTTGTAATTAATGTTAATCCATGAAATGAGACAAACCTGTATACTCATAATATCTTCATTCTTTTTGTTATGGGGCTACAATCATGTTTTCCTCATTGGGATACACGATATCGATGCTTTCGATTGGCAAGAAAAGCTTCTCTTTCCACCAATTTCCTTATTACCAAAGTTCATCCATCAAATGAGATAAACATGGATACTTATAATAATCTCCATTCTTTTTGTTATTAGCACTACAATCATGTTCTCCACGATATTGATGCTTCAGATTTGCAAGAAAAGCTTTTCTGTCTACCATTTCCTTCTAATTAATGTTTATCTGTGAAAAAAGACAAACCTAAATACTCGTAATAATCTTTATTCTTTTAGTTATGGGCACTACAATCATGTTTTCCTCATTAGGATACACAATATCGATGCTTTGGATTGGAAGGAAAAGCTTCTCTTTCCATGATTTTTCTTGTAATCAAGGTTTATCCGTTAAATGAGATAGACTTGGGTACTTGTAATAATCTCAATTCTTTTTGTTATAGGCAGTACAATCATGTTCCACTTATTAAGATACACGATATTGATACTTTGGATTTGTAAGAAAAGCTTTTCTTTTTGCCATTTTTCTTGTAATTAACGTTAATCCATGAAATGAGACAAACCTGGATACTCATAATAATCTTCATTCTTTTTGTTATGGGGCTACAATCATGTTCTCCTCATTGGGATACACGATATCGATGCTTTGGATTGGCAAGAAAAGCTTCTCTTTCCACCAATTTCCTTATAACCAAAGTTCATCCATCAAATGCGATAAACATGGATACTCATAATAATCTCCATTCTTTTTGTTATTGGCACTACAATCATGTTCTCCATGATATTGATGCTTCATATTTGCAAGAAAAGCTTTCTGTCTACCATTTCCTTCTAATTAATGTTTATCTGTGAAATAAGACAAACCTAAATACTCGTAATAATCTTTATTCTTTTAGTTATGGGTACTACAATCATGTTTTCCTCATTGGGATACATAATATCGATGCTTTGGATTGGAAGGAAAAGCTTCTTTTTCCATGATTTTCCTTGTAATCAAGGTTTATCCGTCAAATGAGATAGACTTGGGTACTTGTAATAATCTCAATTCTTTTTGTTGTAGGCAGTACAATCATGTTCCACTTATTAAGATACACGATATTGATACTTTGGATTTGTAAGAAAAGCTTTTCTTTTTGCCATTTTCCTTGTAGTTAATGTAAATCTGTGAAATGAGACAAACCTGGATACTTATAATAATTATCATTCTTTTTGTTATGGGCACTACAATCATGATCTCCTCATTAGGATACACGATATTGATGCTTTGGATTTGCAAGAAAAGCTTTTTTTCCACCACTTTCCTTATAATCAAAGTTTATTCGTGAAATGAGAAAAACTTGGATATTCATAATAATCTCTAATCGTTTTGTTATGGGCACCACAATCATATTTTTCTCTTTGGGATACATGATATTTATGCATTAGATTTGCAAGAAAAGCTTTTCTTTCCACCATTTTCCTTGTAAATAATGTTCACCCGCAAAATGAGACAAACTTGGATACTTATAATAATCTTCATTCATTTTGTTATGGGCACCACAATCATGTTCTCCTTATTGGGATAAACTATATTGATGCTTTGGATTTGCAAGAAAAGCTTCTCTTTCCATGATTTTCCTTATAATCAAGGTTTATCTGTCAAATGAGACAAACTTGGATACTCAAAATAATCTTCACTTATTTTGTTATTGGCACTACAACCATGCTCTCTGTATTGGGAGACATGATATTGATGCTTCGGATTTATAAGAAAAGCTTTTCTTTCCACCATTTTCTTTGTAATTAATGTTCATTTGTGAAATGAGACAAACCTGGACACTCGTAATAATCTCCATTCTATTTGTTATGGGCACTACAATCATGTTCTCCTCGTTGGGGTACACAATATTGATGCTTTGGATTTGCAAGAAAAGCTTTTTTTTCCCCAATTTTCCTTATAATCAAAGTTTATTCACAAAATGAGACAAACATTGATACTCACAATAATCTCATTTCTTTTTGTTATGGGCATTAAATCATGTTCTCCTCATTGGGATACACGATATTAATGTTTGGGATTTGCAAGAAAAGCTTTTCTTTCCACCATTTTCCTTGTAAATAATGTTCACCCATGAAATGAGAAGAACTTGGGTACTCATAATAATCTCAATTCTTTTTGTTATAGGCACTACAATAATGTTCCACTTATTGAGATACACGATATTGATGCTTTGGATTTGTAAGAAAAGCTTTTCTTTTTGCCATTTTCCTTGTAATTAATGTTAATCCATGGAATGAGACAAACCTAGATACTTGTAATAATCTTTATTCTTTTTGTTATAGGCACTACAATTATGTTCTCCTTATTAGGATACACAATATCGATGCTTTGGATTGGCAAGAAAAGCTTCTCTTTCCATGATTTTCCTTGTAATCAAGGTTTATCTATCAAATAAGACAAACTTGGATACGTAAAATAGTCTCTATTCTGTTTTTTATTGGCACTACAACCATGCTCTTCGTATTGGGAGACACGATATTGATGCTTTGGATTTGCAAGAAAAGCTTTTCTTTCCACCATTTTCCTTATAATTAATGTTCATTTATGAAATAAGACAAACCTGGACACTCATAATAATCTCTATTCTATTTGTTATGGGCACTACAATCATGTTCTCCTCATTGGGATACACAATATCGATGCTTTGCATTTGCAAGGAAAGCTTCGCTTTCCCCCATTTTCCTTATAATCAAAGTTCATCCGTCAAATGAGATAAACATGGATACTCATAATAATCTCCATTATTTTTGTTATTGGCACTACAATCATGTTCTCTATATTGGGATACATGATATTGATGCTTTAGATTTGCAAGAAATGCATTTCTTTTTGCTATTTCCTTGCAATAAATGTCCATTTATGAAATGAGACAAATATGGAAACTCGAAATAGTCTCCATTCTTTTTGTTATGGGTACTGCAATCATGTTCTCCTCATTGGGATACATGATACTGATGCTTTAGATTTGCATGAAAAGCTTTTCCTTCCACCATTTTCCCTGTAATTAACATTCATTCATGAAATAAGACAAACTTTAATACTTGAAATAATCTCCATCCTTTTTATTATG
Organism: Adansonia madagascariensis; assembly: GCA_038381835.1. Classification (NCBI taxonomy): domain Eukaryota; kingdom Viridiplantae; phylum Streptophyta; class Magnoliopsida; order Malvales; family Malvaceae; genus Adansonia; species Adansonia madagascariensis. The sequence continues at coordinate 4,294 of JBBYHL010035135.1, forward strand.
GGTACTATAATCATGTTCTGCTCATTAGAATACACGATATTAACGCTCAGGATTTGCAAAAAAAGCTTTCCACCATTTTCCTTATAATCAAAGTTCGTTCATCAAATGAAACAAACTTGGACACTTACTGTAATCTCCATTCTTTTCGTTATGGGCACTACACTTACATTCTCCTTATTAGGATACACGATAATGAAGCTTTGGATTTGCAAGAAAACCTTTGCATTCTGCCATTTTCCTTGTAATTAATGTTTATCTGTGAAATGAGATAAACTTTGATACTTGAAATGATCTCCATTTTTTTTGTTATGGGCACTATAATCATGATCACCTCATTAGGATAAAATATTGATGCTTTGGATTTGCAAGAAAAGCTTTTCTTTCTATCGTTTTCCTTGTAATTAATGTTTATTTATGAAATGAGACAAACTTGGATACTCGTAATAATCTCCATTCTTTTTGTTATTGGCAGTACAATCATGTTTTCGTCATTGGGATACGTGTGATGCCTTGGATTTGCAAGAAATGCTTTTCTTTCCACCATTTTCCTTATAATCAAGATTCATTCATGAAAAAAGGCAAACTTGGATACTCATGATAATCTCTATTTATTTTGTTATGGGCACTACAATCATGTTCTCCTTATTGGGATACATAATATTGATGCTTTGGATTTGCAAGAAAAGCTTCTATTTCCACCATTCTCCTCGTAATCAAAGTTCATCTGTCAGATGAGATAAACTTGGATACTCATAATAATCTCCATTCTTTTTGTTATTGGTACTACAATCATATTCTCCACATTGGGATGCATAATATTGATTCGTCGGATTTGCAAGAAAAACTTTTCTTTTCACCACTTTTCTTGTAGTTAATGTCAATCTGTCAAATAAGACAAACATGGATACTTCGTAATAATCTCCATTCTTTTTGTTATGGGCACTACAATCATGTTCTCCTCATTGGGATACATGATATTGATGCTTTAGATTTGCACGAAAAGCTTCTTTTTCCATTATTTTCCTTGTAATTAATTTTCATCCGTGAAATAAGATAAACTTTGATACTTGTAATGATCTCTATTCTTTTTGTTATGGGCACTACAATCATGATCACCTCATTAGGATAAACGATATTGATGCCTTGGATTTGCAAAAAAAGCTTTTCTTTGCATCATTTTCCTTGTAATTAATGTTCATCTATAAAATGAAACAAACTTGGATACTCATAATAATCTTCATTTTTTTTGTTATGTGCACCACAATCACATTCTACTCATTGGGATACATAATATTGATGCTTTGGATTTGGAAGAAAAGCTTTTCTTTCCACCATTTTCCTTATAATCAAAGCTCATCGTGAAATAAGAAAAGCTTGGATACTCATAGTAATCTCTATTCCTTTTGTTATGGGCACCGCAATCATGTTCTCCTTATTTGGATACATAATATTAATGCTCTAGATTTGCAAGAAAAGCTTTTGTTCCCACCATTTTCCTTGTAAATAATGTTCACCCATGAAATAAGGCAAACCTGGATACTCGTAATAATTTCCATTCTTTTTGTTATGGGCACTACAATCATGTTTGCTGTATTGGGATACACTATATTGATGCTTTGGATTTGCAAGAAAAGCTTTCCTTTCCACCATATGCCTTATAACCATAGTTTATCCGTCAAACGAGGTAAACTTGGATACTGAAAATAACCTTCATTTTTTTTGTTATTGGCACTTTAACCATGTTCTCCATATTGGGATACACGATATACTGAAAATAACCTTCATTTTTTTTGTTATTGGCACTTTAACCATGTTCTCCATATTGGGATACACGATATTGATGCTTTGGATTTGCAGTAAAAGCTTTTCTTTCCACCATTTTCCTTGTATGTAATGTTCATCAGTAAAATGAGACGAACCTGGATACTCGTAATAATCTCCAATTCTATTTGTTATGGGCACTATAATCAAGTTTTCCTCATTGGGATACATAATATTGATGCTTTGGATTTGCAAGAAAAGCTATTTGTCCATCATTTTCCCTATAATCAAAGTTCATTCTTAAAATAAGACAAACTTTGATACTCATAATAATCTTCTTTCATTTTCTTATGGGCACTGCAATCATGTTCTCCTCATTGGGATACACGATATTGATGCTTTGGATTTGCCAAAAAAGCTTTTCTTTCCATTATTTTCCTTGTAAATAATGTTTATCAGCGAAATTAGACGAACTTGGATACTCATAATTGTTGCAACTTACCCCAGGGTGGATCCTTATGAATCTATAAATGCGTACAACTTAGAATATGAGGGTGATGGAAATGCCACAATTATGCATGATAATCATAAAAGGGTGATGGAAACATGGAGAGCTCACTAAAATGATAAAGGTGCTAAAAAACAGAAAATGTAAGGATAGAATAGGAAGTTATACCAACAAAACTTCAACTTTTGCCAAATAGTTTTAGCAATAGAGATGGCTTGAATTTCCCTCTTTTCTTTATCGTAAATAAGCAAGAAAAAGAGAAAAACAATGAGGTTTTGGTTCTGGTATGGATAAAGGTAATTATTGAGGTTAAGAGTGAGTGTTTTGGGGTTGATTTTGGTTGGTGGGTGAAGAGCTACTAGATTTAGATTTTTTGATGTATAAATATGTTTTTGGAAGCTGAAACAAGCTAGAATCTAACCCTTTTTTGCTGCGATAAAAGTGGTCCATTTATACCAGCCTTTTGAAGCTAATTTGGAATGTTTTTTTGTCATTTCTCAAGGGGGACAAAATGATGTCAGCATAGAGGCTATAGGGTGGCTATAAGGAGCAACTTGCTGCCAATGTGATAGGCATAGGGTGGCTGGTTTAAACACTGAAATGATTTTCCAACAAATAGGGTGGCTGATGGTAACATTGGCCAATAACTAGGGAGGAGTAGGGTGATCAAATGATTGACCCTTTTAATCCAATTTTGACTTAAAAAAATGTTTTGATTAATTTAAAAGTCTAAATTCATAATTTGACATGTGTTTTAATCTTTCCTGAGCAAAGAAACGATTTAAAATCAAGTTCTGGATCAATGATGGACAAGTCAACAATGCCCGAACCATGAAAATGGCTTGCATGCATCATTACATTGCATAATGTATCAATACATTTAGTCCAAAAACCTTGATGGTATCAATACAATGAATATTGTATCAATAAAATGATCATTGTATCGATACAATGATCATTGTATTGATACTATGAACCATTGTATCAATACATGTTGATATTCATCGATACATTTCTTTTTAGAATGCATGTTTTGGTCCTGGCATGGCCTAGTATCGATACATGAGGCCTTGTATCAATACAGAGGCTTATGTATCGATACATCTACATGTTGCATCGATACAAATGGGGACATTTCAAATTTTTAGCACGTTGTAGCATTGTATCAATATATAAGAACCATGTATCGATACATTCAAGTAAAATTATGAATTTTCTTATATCCTTTGTCCTTGGTTACCTTGAACTATGTCATTTGATGTGATATCTTTACATTTACCTTTGATATGATCCCTAGGCCTTCTTAACCTCCTTAAAATACTTTTTTGCCGACAACGATCATTGCCCCCCTCACATCTATGCTCTAAATTGCTACAAATTAGCTCAGACAAAATAAGTTGTCTACAACTACCTCTTTTTAACCGTTGTTGAGAATCAGGAATAGGGAAAAGACAAATAGATAAAATTTTATCTGGGGTGGATTAATGCTTCTAGAACACTCGGGTGTTAGGTTTTTTAACATTTGACCCCCTTATACAGGTATAGAGTATCATGGATCTTTGGTGTAGGTGCCGCTAGCTTATGCAAACTTTGACTTGGGTGCCACCAGCTTGTATGGGCTTTGACTTAAACTTGGTGCCACCAACTTGTGTAGGCTTGGACTCAGGTGCTACTAATTTGTGTAGGCTTTAACTCAAACTTGGGTACCATCAACTCGTATGGGCTTTAACTTAGGTATCGCCAGCTCGTACGGGTTCAACTTAGACTTGGGTACCACCAGCTCATGTGGGCTTTGACTTAGATGCCGCTAGCTCGTGAAGACTTTAACTTAGACTAGGGTGCCACCAGCTCATGCGGGCTTTGAAAAGGGTGCCACTGATTTATGGGCTTTAACTCAGAGGCTTTGACTCAGGTGCCATTAGTTCATGTAGGCTTTGACTCAGACTTAGGTGCCATCAGCTCGTGTAGGCATTAACTTAGACTTTGGTGCCACTAGCTTATGTGGGCTTTGACTAAGGCTAAGTACCATCAGCTCATATAGGCCTTGACTCGGGTACCGCCAGCTCGTGCCGGCTTTGACTTAGACTTAGGTGCCACTAGCTCATGTGGGCTTTGACTTAGACTTAGGTGCCACCAGCTCATGTAGGCTTTGACTTAGACTAGGTGCCGCCAACTCGTATGGGTTTTAACTTGGGTGTTGCTAGTTCGTATAGTCTTTGAAGAGGTACTACTGACTTGTGGGCTTTTTAAAGAGGTGCCATTGACTTGTGGGCTTTTAAGAGGTGCTACTGGTGCCACTGACTTATGGGTTTTTAAGGGGTGCCACTGGCTTGTGGGCTTTGAAGAGGTGCTACTGACTTATGGGCTTTAAAAGGGTGCCACGACTTATGGACTTTGAAGAGGTGCCACTGACTTATGGGCTTTAAAAGGGTGCCATGACTTGTGGGCTTTAAAAAAGGTGCCACAACTTGTGGACTTTAAAAAGGGTGCCATGACTTATGGGTTTTAAAAGGGTGCCAAAACTTATGGGCTTTCAAAGGGTGCCACTGATTTGTGGGCTTTAAACGGGTGCCATGACTTGTGGGCTTTGAAGAGGTGCCATTGACTTGTGAGCTTTAAAAGGGTACCATGACTTGTGGGCTTTGAAGAGGTGCAACTGACTTGTGGGCTTTAAAAAGGTGCCACTAACTTGTGGGCTTTTAAGGGGTACCACTGATTTATGGGCTTTTAAAAGGTGCCACTGACTTGTGGACTTAGAAGAGATGCCACTAACTTGTGGGCTTTTATAAGGGTGCCATTGAGTTGTAGGCTTTTAAGGGGTGGCACTGACTTATAGGCTTTAAAAGGGTGCCATGACTTATGGGCTTTGAAGAGGTGCCACTAACTTATGGGCCTTAAAATGGTGCCATGACTTATGGGCTTTAAAGAGGTGCCACTGACTTATGGACTTTGAAGAGGTGCCACTGACGTATGGGCTTTAAAGGGGTGCCACTGGTTTGTGGGCTTTTAAGGGGTGCCATTGGCTTGTGGGCTTCGAAAAGGTGCCACTGACTTATGAGCTTTTAAGGGTGCCACGACTTATGGGCTTTGAAAAGGGTGCCACAACTTGTGGGCTTTAAAAGGTGCCATGACTTGTTGGCTTTAAAAAGGTGCCATGACTTATGGGCTTTAAAAGGTATGGTGACAAAGTTTTTGATAAAACTTCTAATACAAGCTCTTCTTAATAGAAGTTCATGACAAAATTTCCTGTTGAAAAAGGTTTTGGCACTAGTTCTTGACAAAATTCTTAACAAATCTTCTAATGAATGTTTTCAAAAAAATTTTTTTATGATAGTTTCTAGACAATAATTTCTTGACACTAGCACTTTAGTAGCAGTTGCTTGATAGAAAAAGGTTTTGACATAAGGTGATGAGAAGAAAAAGACCTTACCTGAATGGCACTCAGTTTGCGAAGCTTAGAGTACTTACCAGCAATTCCTTAAAGGTTTAGCAAAACTAGCTTGAAGTGATATTGCAAAAATGATGTATGATGGTAATATGAGTGCATGATGTGCAATGCTATCATGATTGCATGA